>VZTU01013839.1:149494-176200 GCA_013400835.1 Zapornia atra
AACTTCAGAACGACTATTTAGGCAGGGTTCGAAATTTCCTTCAAAAAGAAAAATGGTACAAGTTCTCAGGGCAGCCTGCACTAAGGGCTGAGCACTGTCAGCAAGATGAGTTGTCTTCTTCCGTGGTGGTGGGAGAATCTCAGTCCCTAGTAGCTTTTATAGCCTGATATTCAACCAGCTTTCTGAGGAGATATATATATATATATATATATATGTAGCTTATATTGTATACTGCACAGTCATGCTTAAGTAAGCATGACTTAAGGACCCCTTGCTCACTGCAAAGAAGAGGATGACAGCCTCCACTCCTGAAGAAAAAAAGGATACTCCTGGACTACTGAGACAATCCCAACATCCTCAGTCCCCCTAACACCTCTGTGATACCCTCTAATTATCTGCCACCATAACTTGTAGCAAGGCCAACTCCAGGGACATGTAGATCAAAGAAGAGGCAGGTGGATGATGCTGCTTTGTTTTGTGAAACAGTAATGCATGTGTGCCTGTGCGTTCAGAAGCAGTTCTTCAAATCATGGTGTATCTGAAAGCCTGAAAGGTATAAGGACCATGTGTGAAACCATATTTGGAGTGCTCAAACTATGAGATTGTGTTCAGAGGAGGCTGACTAAGATGGTGAAAGATCCCCAGGGCAAGAAGCCTTCTGGGCAGCAGCTGAGGTCGCTTGGTTTGTTTGGCTGAGAGAAGGCTGAGGGGTGACCTCATGACTGTTCTACACTGGGAGAAGTTCTTCACTGAGATGGTGGTTAGTCACTGGAACTGACTCTCCAGGGAGCCTGTCGTGGCAGCAAGCTTGCCAGAGTTCAAGGAGCATCTGGATGATGCTCTTAGTCATATGGTTTAGCCTTAGGTAGTCCTGTGTGAAGAGCCGGGAGTTGGACTTGATGATCCTTAGGGGTTCCTGCCAACTCCAGATATTCTCCAATTCTCTGAAATAAAAAGGCACAAGTATAATTTCCCCAAACGGTACCAGTGTTGTGATGTTCCCATGAACCAGACAAGATGTTTCTCCATGAAGCATGGCTGCTGTGGCCATCCAGGTGTATCACTTTAGGAAGCCTTTTAAGAGTCCACCTTTTCCAAGTGTCGCTCCACATGCTGTCAGGAAATGCAGCAGGGAATACCTGGGGTTTGGTTTTGCTATGAAGTTTAAATGTCTGCAAATGCCGTATGGATATGTAAAGCCCTGTCTTTAAAAGATACACTCCTATTTCACTCCAAAGCCTTCAGGATCCCAGTTCCACAACTCAGTTCTGCAATTTGTACCCGTGCTGAGCTGTTTCCCACAGACCTCTCGAAATCTGGGGGTGCTTTCCAGAGGGGAAGCCTACTTGTCCGCAATCACAGCCCCCGATTAATTTTTGCAGACAGGATATTTTCAGATTTAACTGCAATTTATTTGGTGATCATCTCTCCCTCCCTGGGGAAGAGGAAAGAGGGGTTTATCTCTTCTTTCCCCACCCACGGCGTTTTATGCAGCTCTGCTTGCAGTAGCTCTGCTCTACTCAGCGAGGGGCTGCCAGGCACAGGCTGCGCTCTCCGGGGGGTCCTGGAGATGTCGAGGAGCCCTCCTCATGAGCCAGGGGAGGATGGGGTGGAAGAGGCGGCAGGTGCAGCAGGGCCGTGGTTCTGCACAGGAGGGAGCCAGCGTGGAGGGCGAGAGCTTCGTTGGAGGCTGAGCAGTGAGCCTGGAGCGCCAGCAGGACGCAGCAGACGGCCCCGTCTTGCTGGAACTAAAAATGAAGGATTGTTTCAGAACATTCCAACGACAGAAAACAGGTGCGTGGGGGGGTGCAAATATAAATATGTGTATACACAGGCGCCCGCGCACACACACACACACACACACACACACACACACATAGGTTTCCTTAAAAGAACAGTCAAAAAGCACTTCTTTCAAGGAGCCACGCCTATCGCATCTGTACCTTAGCCCTGTGTAAAAATGAAAGCCTTCTCTTCTTTGAGAAGAAAAAAGGCACTGACACAGACCTCCAAAGAACAAGAGCGGCCCCAAAACATGCTTTCCATTGTTTCCCTTCAACGGGCTCAGGTGATTGTTTCTGCAGGCTTGCAAGTGCAGCCATCTAAGTTGTGCCACAAATAAATGCATCCAACTGCGTATGAATGATTGTGCTTTCAGATACCCGTGGGTCAAGTGGCATTTCACGTGGGTGACACAGCCAAAGGAGCACTCAGGCAGCACGTCAGTGGGCCTGATGTAAAAATCTGAACAGGCACGTGAGGCAGAGGGCATCTGCCACCTCTCTCGACAGCCGTAGTGACCCAGTGTGCAGGGGAAGGCGCAGGGCCCCCGGGACACCAGATGTACCCCTGTGCAGACACGTACGACAGCACACGGGAACCTCCAGGTGGGTGGTGAATGGAAAGGATTCCGATCCCCAGGTGAGATGTCTTGTCACTGTGATGCACGACATTGTCACCGTTGCTCCTGCTAGCACGACAACTCTTTCTCTTTTCCAGAATCTTGGATATTTGTCTTGAATTGCAGGGAGAAATGGTATCAGATGAACACCTAGGAGCACGTAAATATTAAAATAAATACCCTGATGTGAAAGTTGTCCCCTCTGTTTCTTCACGATCGGGAAGGTATTTCTCACACATTTTTGCTCCTCACCCCCGTTCACATAACCCCCTGCTTTATCGAGTGGACATTAATGCAAAAGCTTTCACTGTATGTTTTCCTGTAGCTTGATAGAAGTGGAAAGTAGTGGACAAAGCTGCTGGTGGGCTCACCCCATACAACATGAGAAGCACGGAACGGAAGAACACTTCAACCTTTCGTCTGAGAAAATTTAATTTCTAGGTTAATTTGTGAATAAAAATCGGCTTTGCTGGCTCACAACCGACCACCTGCCCCAAGTAACAAATTTGGAAAAAAAAAAGGTGGGTGAGAGGAAAGTATGTCAGTAGAAGTGTTCCCACTACGAGGACTCTTAATTGCTTGTGACCCTGCTGTGGAAGAAGGTATGGGAAAATTAATGCTCCAAGCAATAACCGTCTTGCTGAGTGTTTTCCTTTATTTCTCCACTCGTGGTTCATGTGACCTTTTTGGACTCCAACTGCTAGAGGAGATGTACTGCAACATGCAGAGTACATTATTATTATCTTGAATGTTCTCCAGCTTTTGTACCAAATGTTTAGTCTGCTTGGTCAGGATTAAATGTCCTTTGCTTTTGACTTCTGAAGATTTCTGGTCCAGATCACACACCTGGTACGTTGCTGCAGTCTTCCTTCAGAGAAGCACAAAAGCAGTTTTCTTTGCTGAAATGCCACGCTACAAGACAGGCTTTTCTGAAAAACTCTTTTAAGAAAAATATTCTCAGAAATCAAACAACTTTACAGCTCGCCAAATCCTGCTTTGGGAGAGCTGGCAAGTCCTCCGCAGTGACACTTACACCAGAGGTGTGCTGGATGCTGGATGGTGTGGCGGAGGTGGTTATTCACATTACTCCGGAAAAAGAGGACTTGGTCACATGTACCATCCTTGCTTTCATGATTTCCAAAAAGCCCCTAAACAGGGATTCATGGTGGCTTGGAACCCCCAGATCTGGAAAGGACTCACTATGGGAAGAGGAACAGTCAGAACAAGCACCACTACAGGCTGGGCAGGGAATGGATTGAGAGCAGCCCTGACAAGAAGGACTGTGGGGATGTTGATGGACAAGAAGGTCAACATGACCGCACAATGGGCACTTGCAGCCCAGAAAGCCAACCACATCCTGGGCTGCATCAAAAAAAGCATGACTGGCAGGTTGACAGAGGTGATTCTGCCTTTCTATACCACCCTTGCAAGACCTCGCCTGGAGTACTGCATCCAGCTCTGGCGTCCTTAGTACAGGATAGAAGACATGCACCTGCCGGAGCAAGTCCAGTGGAGGGCTACAAAATCATCCGAAGGCTGGAGCACCTCTCCTATGAAGCCAGGCTGAGATAGTTGGGCTTGTTCAGCCTGGAGAAGAAAAGGGTCCAAGGAAACCTTGTGGCAGCCTTCCTGTACCTGAAGGGGCCTACAGAAAAGATGGAGAGGGACTGCTTACAAGGGCAGGGAGTGATAGAACAAGGTGTCATGATCTTTAGCTGAAGGAGAGGAGGTTTAGATTACATAATATTGGGAAGAAATCCTTTACTGTGAAGGTGGGGAGGCCCTGGCACAGGTTGTTAGGCTGTGGCTGCCCCCTCCCTGGCAGTGTTCAAGGCCAGTTGGATGGGGCTTTGGGCAACCTGGTCTAGGGGAGGACGTCCTGGCCCATGGCAGGGGGTTTGAACTAGATGATCTCTGAGGTCACTTCCAACCCAAACCATTCTAGGCTTCTATGAAGCTGCAGTGCCCCAGAGGTTTTCACATGTAGGTCCTACCTTGCAGTAAGTCTTCTTGAGAAAAGGTATTAGTAGTATATTAGCACCATGTGTGGAATAAAAACTTAATAGACATCCACACGCCTTTCTCTTTCTTGACTTGTGAATGCCTAAGACACCAAAGGAGCTGCAAGATGTTCCTTGAAGAGCAAAATGAACGCAGTCTGACCTAAGGCTGTGTATCCACATCCCCCCACGCCTCCCCACATTGCAGCATCTTCACCCACCAGGGATCTGTGCTTCCCCATTACCCCCGCTTCTGTGACCTCATGCAATGGGCACCCTGCTTCCTAATAGCCCTGTGCACCATCACTGTGCCTGACAGGTAGACAAGAAGCTGGAAGTACCTCCATCTGGCACAGTGCTCTGTGTGTGCTGAATCCAGCTGCTTTGAGCCCTGGGTACTTCAAAGGGTGAAGAGAACTGGGAGAGGCTGAGCACCCCTTGCCTGCCCCTCATCTCTTCTTCCCCCTCCCCGGCCATCACTGGCAACTCAGGATCTTGGCATCCTCCACCCTTCTCTCCAAACTGGTTTAAACTGAATGAGCTCAAAGTTATGAAAGAGTTCTGGTAAACTGACCCAAATGCAAATGGGTAGTGCAATAAGACAAGTCCCATTTCTTCAGGACACCAGGCAAAGAGAAAAACCCCACAGAGAGGATGACAGTTCTATGGGAAAAAGAGATGTTCGTATTTGCAGGATGACTGTGTTTCACCATTTCCCTATGTGAATTTTGGTATGCTACTTGAGTATCTACCCCAAATAAATCAATAAAGAATTTTAATTTTATTCTCTTTCTACCTTCAACTCAGTAAGAAATATGTCTAAATAAGGCCTGTAAATGAAAGTAAAATTAATCCTTTATATTCTGACAGACAGAATATCTATAGCCTTGGCTACAGAAAAAGTGGTCCACTGATGAGTGGATTATGTCCTCTGAAATCAATGAAACAGGATTCCTGTATTTTTTCCATGGTTGGACAAAGCTCAGAAAACCTGCAGTCCCTAAAAAGCAGAGACACCTGAAAATAAATCCTTAAATAACGCACAGCTTCAGATAGCCCACAGAAAGAGACAGGAGGCTCTGGGAGAAGGAAAGCAGGCCTCATGGAAAGTATGGCAGGGGACTATTAAGACACAGGCAGCCAGATTTTACCTTGTATTTACCCATTTACTGACAAATTGTACAATCAGCTAATAAATTTTAACGCTGTTTGATCAACTGCAGTTCCCTGACCATCTCACCCCAATTCTGCACAATAATGTGTGCTGAACTACTTGAAACTTTGTTGTTCAAACCAGGGTTGCTGGGTACAGCACCCTTCTGGAGCAAGCAGTCGCAATGTTTTACAAGAGGACCAGTTCTCTGCTGTCCCAGTCTCCTGAAAATGACCCCGAACTGGCTGCTGGGTGTCTGAGATGAAGCTGAAGATAATGTCTGTCACACAACACACATCACTCAGCTTGACAGTTGTAATCCCCAGGTTGTAAACCCCAGCCAGGCTTAATCTGATGCAGCTCTATTTGTGCTAGAAACTGCCATGATACTTTCTGAATTTTAGGGAAGTCAAACCCCATTTTCTCAGCAAAGGAGGGCAGACAGGACAGTCCAATGTTATCCAAAGGGACATGGAGCAGCTTGGGTATACTGGCAGTATGTAATTTGGTGTCCTCATTACTAGACTTTCCTCATCTTCCTCATAATTTCTATGTGGCTTTGGGTGTGCTAAGTGCTACTAGAACTTGAAGGGGAAAGGACCTTTCAAGATCTGCCTGTCCCTTTCTCCCTCTCGTGAGTCTATCCTGCTTGGTTTTATATTTTAAGAGCTCCATTTCCACCACAGTATTTATACAATAAAATGCTTGTAGATGTTTCTACCCCCTTGTCAGCAATTTCTTTGTAAAGCAACTACCTGATAGCGGGCAGTTGATACTGTTATACTCATTTCCATGCAAGAGTCCCTCCCTTTATTTTCTCTTATCCCGGTCCCATGACAATTGCAGGTGGTACCCACTGCGCTACAGGGTGTAAGTAGTATTGTCACTGAGTATGTTCTGTGTTCAATGATGTTTCATTACATGAGAACATGGGGCTTTTTTAGCTAGTAGGTTAATTTACCTACTTTTACTACAACATACAACCAAATCTGGTGCACTGAAAAGCTTATCCAAATGTATGACAGTGAAGACAGCAGGTTTAAAACTAAGTAGGTGGGAACCATTACATGGAGACCACTAGCTTACAGAAATCACAGTATCATTTTGCCTAACTTGGCAAACTATCACAGATGACAGGTTAACGTAAGCAAAGGATAACATTGCCAGGTCCAAGGGGACACGGCAGGCTGCATCCAGGGCTGCTGACTCTGCTGGTTGCTGCCCTTGTAAGGCCAGTATCACAGCTGAAAAGTCTTCAAGAGCAGAAGCGGTGCCCAGAAATTGGAGGAAGGCGAATCTTAAACCTGTCTTTGCAAAGGCCAAAAGCACAACCTGGGGAACCCAAGCCAGTCAGGGTAACTTTGGTCCTTGGGATCCATCCACTTTAACATCTTTATCAATGACAGCATGAGTGCACTCTCATCAAGTTCACTGATGACATCAAACTTGGGGGACAAGTCAGTACACTGGAGGGCAGGTTTGCCATCCACGAGACAGGGGCAGGGTGGAGGAATGGGCCAGCAGGCATGTCCTGAAACTCAAGAGGGACAAATGCCATGTCCTGAACTTGGGAAGGAAGAGTCTCCTGTGATGATACAACTGGGCTGAGCTGGGTTTGAGCCAGCTGTGTGCCCTAGCAGCAACAGTGGCCAAGAACAACAAGGGCCATACTAACAGAAGCATGGCCAGGATGTCCAAGGCACTAACTAAACCCCTTTACTCAGCACTAGTGAGATCACGCCTGCAGTCCCATGTCCAGTTTTGAACCCCTCAAATAAAAGAAAGAGGACGATCAGCTGGGGTGAATTCGGCAGAGGACCCTAGGCTGGACAGCGGCTGGAGCACTTCCCTGGGCTTGTCCAGCTTGGAGAAGAGATGGCTTTGAGGGCACCTTACAGTGGTTCCCCAGTATCTACAGGGAGGTCATCAAGGATGCAGGGCCAGGCTCTTCACTTGGAGAGATGCAAGGTAGGAGAACAAGAGACAAAAGGTGATGAAACAAGAGACTTTCAGACTGTATATATGGATAAATGTTTTCCCCAGGGGAACAGTCAGAATGCAGGGCAGCTGCCCTGAGGGGCTGTGCAGTCTCCACCCTTGGGGGTTTCAAGCAACAACTGTATCAAATCTGAGCAACCTGGTGTAACCTCCAAACCGGCTGTGCTCTGAGCGGAGGTTGGACAAGTGACCTCCTGAGGTTTTATTCCAACCTGAATCATCCTGTGATCACGTGAATCTTTGGTAACAGAGCCTCATCTATAGACTCCATAAACAAGGACCCTGGTTGTAGGTGCTGGCACTGGGAAGAAGAAACAGAACTCTGAATTTTTTTTGCCTCCCCTATATTTAAATTCTCACTAAAAACGATGGATTATTTCAGGGTCTTTTTTTACATCACCCAGATATATTCACAAACATGCATGTCCTTATATATAGAAACAGAGAGCGTCTGTGCGTTTTCCTCTGTGTATTTACCCACTGAGTGCGTGTTTTATAATCCTGGGTGTTTTGCAAGGCTGCAGGGTAATCTGCTCCATTCAGTAGCTACTCCTGCTCAGGAAACGCACAACAGCCACAGCGGCTCCGCAGCTCGGTTGCTGGGTAAACCATAGCTCATTAGTATGCAGCACCCTGCGCCAAAGTGATAAGAAGCCAAATACTCCTAGGAAACAGCGCAAATGAAATACGGCACGCAGGAGGCGAAGTATTTATAGAAACAAAATATCAGCATTTTCCACACATTTACACAAAGCAATTTCAGTCTTTTCATAGGGAAAAAAAAGAACATCTCTGGCACTCATTTACTCATTTCCCTGCAGTCACAGATTTTGGCCAAAAAGCACTAACTACATAGAAAACCTTCAGGTCACAGCAAATTAAAGATCAATGACGACCTAAAATAGATGCTGTCATATTTTCACTCCTAACATGTCTTTGTAACAAGAGCATTGTTTTAGTAAGTAAATAACGTGACATTTCTGCATTAATGGGATTTTAGCATCGCGGCCGAACCCTGCCCACAGATCCCTGGAGAGAAAGAATTAGATCTGCATTTAACTCCTTGGGACCTCAGGATTGATTAGCCAAAGTCTGTCAGAAAAGCGACTGACCACATCTTCCTTCCTGAGCGTGTGTCAGCCCTGGCTCCATCCAGAATGGTGAAGCGTTGTCGCGTGATGCCCACCTGGGCCCTGGGGAACCAGCCCCCAGCCCACAGCAGGCACCATGCCCATCACAGCTAAGGGCACTCCTGGCAGTTTGGCCACCATACTTCAGCCTCGCTCAAGGGAAGCAAGGAGAGGACTGTGATGGTCTTTTGAGAGACTAAACATTTGCATCTTGCTCACGCCAAACACCTGCATCGCCTGCCAGTGTCTGGTGGTGCTGCTGGCACTTGCCTGCCCGTCCCTTCCCTGCATGTGTCAGGGTCACCAAGCACAGTGCCAGCATTGCTGCCCCTGCCACCTGGGTGGCCAAGCAGCCTGCCCTCTGTCTTTAAATGAATAGCCCAGGTTAGAGAACTCTTTTTAAAATGTAGGTGGCCGATTCTTAAGTCTCATGGTGACACCTGAAGATCTTGTTTCATGTGCTCAGCCGTGGTGGTATACATGGCTTGTGTAGTCTTATGAGCAGCATTAAGCCATGCAGTAACACTTACTGACTGGAGCAAAAATGCAGTTGTTTAGTCATTCCCCAGTAAAGTAATAGAATGTATAACAATTTTTTCAGGAAGCTTAGAAAATAAGTATCTATTCAGCTAATTCCAAGTATTATTTGCACTCGGTTAATGATGTGAGTAGAGGTTGGGCAGTGCCATCAGCTGTACTTTCTGCTATGTTCCCGTGACTTAAATCATGATTTCCTGTTTGTGGATGTTGGGGGGGGGGGGGGGATTTGGGAATGAATGAAAAAATACATGGTAAAATCCCAGCTGAAATGTGAATTTGTCTTTTATTGTTCTTTTATTGCTGGAGTTTTTATTAGGAACACTGAGAAACAGGAAAAGCAAGAGAAAATATTGGAACCGTCTAGTGCAAAGTAAAGAAATAAAGCAGTGAATAAAAGAAAGCACCTGAACTGGGAAACAGCAGAAAGACATAAAAAATGTATTTTTTTCTGCTTCCTACAACTGAGTCAAATAGACTTTTGGCAGAAATTAACTTTATCTATTAGTATAAAGGTGTTAAATTTAAGGATTACTAAATAACCTTTTGCACATCTCTATTTTAACCTTCGATCTCTACCATGGCTAAATAAACAACTAAACACACAGTGGTCAGTCCGTGCCAGTGATTTACAAAGAGCAGAAAGGAGGCTCAGAGAGCCCAGAGGGCTATGCAGCAGGAGCCACGACGTGCTGCCAGTCGCAGGCAGCTTGTGAATCTTTTTCCTGTCTGTGTCTACACACCCAACGTGTGCAGGTGAAGCAGAGGCATTTTAAGAATGTGTTGCTGCAGCACAGGCTTCTTGCTCAACAGGACAGCAACCTGCAAAGCTTTAAATCTGTTCCCACCTGGCCGAGGAGTGACAGTATGTTCCAGCCCTAGACAAGCCTGGTAAAGTGGAACAAACTGGAGAAAAAAAGATGGAGTCATGAAATGTTTAAAAGCCTGACCCTAAAGCAGCTGCAAAACAGCAAGTCCAAGGCTTTTCCTTGCCAAACCGGTGGAGGCCTTGCAACTTACTCGGCTTCGGAGAAATTGATGCAGTGCTGTTTCTTACAAAATTCCTGAGCCCAGTTCCTTCAGGCATTGGAGGGATTAAGTAAACAAAGACAGTTTCTGTGCTTCTACCAAGTCTCTTCCAGACAGCATATTTCCAAACCTGCCTCTCTGGGATTTCTCTTAGGGTCATGCATATTTTGGGTAGGTCTGATTTCCTGCTCGGTTCTGGGTTTTTCTCTTCCCTTGCATGTGTAGTCAAGGATCAGAGAAGTTCCTCTTTCCATCCCTCAGTGAATTTACGTGTATCTTACTCTGTGTCTGCTGCTGATACCACGTGAAAGATGGTTGCTTCACCAACTTCCATAACACAGCTAGATTAGTATAAAATCTATTGGAGACAAAGATTAATATTCAAGCCCAGGACATCTGTTTCACCCTTCAAGACACGTGCTGATTTGCTGAGGTCTTTAAAATTAATGCAGACACTCCATTATGTTTTGGATCATATGGTTAAGCTGATCCAGTTTCTCCCGAGCTGTAACAGGGACATCAATGTTTCCAAATTGTGCACTCAAACAGCATTTCTTTTCCTCATATCGGATTTCCATTTCCTTCACTAGGATCCTTGTCTACATTTCAGTACTCATAAATCATGCTGATGCAACAAAATATTGTCTTTTACTGTAAATTCTCGTGCAGGGTCAGCAAGACCTTACCTACAGCAACGCACACTCGTTAGAAGCTGTGGTTTAGGAGCTGTACCTTTCAGTTGAAGGGAAAAAAGTGAGGCTGGAAAACTAAGCTAATAGCTCTCTGTACAAGGTCTAGGTGCAGAACACTGACACCTCAGTAAAGTATCAGGTGAACCTTGAAGGCCATGTGAAGGAGGGCACAAGACTTCCCTCCCACAGGCAGAAGGATGGATATCAGTAACAACAGCTAACTCAGGGTAGGCTGGAAGGGAGAAAAGATGAAAATCTGATGTAGAGGTGCTAGATTAACTGAGACATCCCTTCTTGTGCCTTTACCCTTCAGAGAATGATCACGTTGGAAGTCAAGCAGGTTGCACAGCTTGAGAATTTGGGCATCATCTACAGAACATGGTTTTCAGTGGTGAGGTGGCTACCTCTTAAACAGCTTGGTTGTTTCCTAACTCCTGTAGGTCCTAAATTCAAAAGGTATCCATGCCCAAAGGCATAAATTCAAAGAAGATGCAGAAACAGGACATTTCTTTGCCTCAGTCCTCTTCAAAGCCTTGAGCCACCATGTTTTCTTAGAACACCTTAACACACCATAGGATCAAGGCCTTCATGAAATGCAGCTCCAGCCACTACTTTAAAAACATCCTTATAAGCACCACCTTCCACCTTCCATCAACAGATTTCTGATCACCATTCGTCAAGGAAATGACAAATCTATTTTCAGTCTTGCCCTAGGGGATTCTCTAAGCCTGGAGGGAAACGTCTTAGCCTGGGGCTTCAAGTCTCCTCTAGAGGAGGAGGAAGGATGTACTTCATCCTTCCAGGTGCGTCAAGGAGGGGGAAAAATATCCCTCAACATTCATTAAAGCGAGCAGAAGGAACAAATGGGTTGACGACCTCCAGCTTCATGACGCAGGACAGGAGGGGCAGCACTCCAAGGAGTGAGTGCTTTTCAAGTGAGCAGTGCAGGTACCCTGGGTAAGGCTCAGCCAGGGCATTACCGTGGCTGCAGACACCTCCACATCAGGCACTCTGGTCCTTTGGGCACCTCACAGGGCTCAGAGTTTCTATATATTTTGCGTCAGAAAGGACAACAGATCAAAAGAAAGGCAGCTTCCTTATAAACACTCTGAGGGCTGGGGTGCCAGTCAAAGGGGTTAGGAAGCAGCATCCCACTCGAGGTATCCAGGTCTTTTTTTGTGCCTGACCGTGAGGAAACTAATCTCTAGGGAGATGGTCTCTTACCAGAAGTGTTCTGTCCTAGGCATACCCTCTAGCAGGAATCAAGAGGGGGCTGAGGGACACAGCGGGCCATACTGTACTGCAGGGGCACTGGAAATGGCAGCTCTCCTCCTTTTGTAGGTTATACCCCACTTCAGACCCAGGCTCGTAGGCACAACCCCGAAGTATCCCAGTTAACATGGCCTCAGTGTTGAGTCTATTGCTTTTTATACACAGCACTGGAAAGAAGAGGCTTAGCAAAGCTGTTACTCATGCAAAAACATACATCAAGTATCACAGCTACAAAAGGAGGTATGTTCATCTCCGGTGTGGAGTCTTGGCTCACGCAGTCCCTCCCTGGCCCAGCAGTCTGTGGCACTTTCTGTCTCCTGCCCAGGGCTCAGGACAATGTGATCTGCAATGCTGAGAGCTGAATAGTGATCAGCCTGGTTCTCCCCATCGAAGCAAGTCTTAACACCATGACCAGCTTCGAAGGAATTAGTGCTACGGTAGCTACTAGCTGGAGTAATGGGATATAGCTCTGAACCAGACAGTCACTGAAAAGACAAAATGCCTATCAGTCTGAATTCTGAATCAAAGAACTTAAAGAATATCCTTGCTTAAGATAAAAGACCAAAGCCACCAGAGTTATTTTATACCATTCAACTGACTTTGCTTTATATTTGTATGACCTTTCCCTTCCTTTACATCTTCCCTTTTGCTTTTGCTGCTGTTGTTTTTTTTAAAGCTGTATTAAAGATGAGTTTGAAAATTATTTATTTGTTTTGGAGCAGTGTTAAGACCCATTTCCAGAAAGAATGGAAAATTACAGTCAAGATCAAAGGACTCTGAGCAAAGACCAAGGTAAACTCTTTGGGAGTGCAACCAAAGCTCTGGGTGTGGGAATCACGTTCCCAGAAGTTCCTGCTTGAACAGTTGGCTGCAACCAAATGGAGCATAGGGAAAACCCAAAGACCAGCATGCAAGAGCAATTAAAGGTCACAGCAGCAAGGAAAGGGTATAAAAAGATGAGATTCATCAGTTGGGAACTGCATATTTATCAAGAACAGGCTTTGAGGAAGATCCTCCAGGAAGATGAGGCAGGCAGGAGAACTTGCCTGAGGAACAAAGGGGAAGAACCTGGTATTGAATTTGGAAATAGTTAGCACCACCTATTGGGGTGCATTTTAGATGGGAAAATGCTGGCCTATTCCCAACCACCCTTACACAGGCAAAAGAGAAAAGCCACTGCTACCGAGATGTTTGTTTTTATAACAGGCACCTGAAATATTTATAAAGTTGGGATTCTTAGTTGCACTTCCTGTGACATAGTTTAGGTTGATCCTCCATAGTGCCCCAAGTACTTGGAAACTACATATGTTTGAGCTTAATGAGATCTGATTAGGCCAGCACTGTATCTAACCTCATTTCAATTAAAATAAGAGAAAATCCACTGAAAAACCTTCCCTCTGTCTCTCACACTTATTAGCATTTAAAAATACAGGCAAAAACCCTCCATAGAATCACAGACTCCATATGCACTAACAAGCAGCAGAGTGGAAAAGACCACAAGATAAATATCTGTAATAAAGAACTCGGTGCCTTCTCTCCAAGCCCGTCTAATCAATCAAAATGCATTTTGCTCTGCATATTTGCCTATTATATTTGCTGACCTGTGTGAGTAAAGCTTGCAGATATTGGCAGTCTTGTGCTTTTCGGGAAAGGAGGTTTCAAGTAAGGTTTCAAGCTATGATGCCATCCATCATAGCATCAGAGCTGTTCAGGAGCAAGTTAGGACCTCTTGGGGTGTTCTGGGGGCTTTTAGCTAGCGCCTATCAATGGTACAGAAATGGGGTCTGAACAGCCACAAAGGGGTTTCTGTAATGGCACACGTGGCTTGCATGTGCATCAGTAAGAATACAATTTAAATGTGTTAATTTGTCTATTCCCCACTCCTTTTTGGTTTTTTTTTCTTCTTTTTGCTTTATTGCTCACTCGTTAGCTAGAAACCTCCACTCAGGAATCTGACTGCTACAGTTCAGACAGGTTAAGCATTAGTGAGAAAAGCCTCTGCAGAAAGACTTGATTAAGGTCCATCAGGAGCTGTGGCCCTTATCCAGGCCGATGCCAAGCACCAGCAAGAGCATCAGCTTTCCCTGAAGTTCATTTGCTGGTTGTCAACAGCCGGCAGTATCAGAGCCCGCTCCCCCATGCTCTATTAACGTGTAATTGGATTCTCTCAGAGGCGCACCCCAACAGCCTTGCTTTATCTCACGCCTGGCTTATCTTCCTTGCATTTAACTATCGGTTAAACAAAGGGCGCGGGCAGGAGCGACCCATCCTGCTGGGGCCTGCCTGTGCGTGGCCCAGCCGCGCGGCAGCGATCAATAACCCACCGATGTTCCAGCCCTCGCACAGACACGAGTTGGCCTGAGACACAGAGTGCACAGTTTATGTCCCTGTCTATGGCACAGGCATCTTAGTTATTTCTTTACTGCTTGACGCTTCCGGTGCAGGTGTTATTTTTGTTACCTACGGAAAGCATCAGGATTCCACAAAAACCTTGAAAAGGTGTTTGTGTGCTGGAAGCATTCATGTAGAATGTGAAATCACAAGGGAAATTTTGTTTATGCATGGAATGACTGTAGCTTAGCTGATCAGGATTCACAGCACCTATTTTTTCACTAAGGCAA
Organism: Zapornia atra; assembly: GCA_013400835.1. Taxonomy (NCBI): domain Eukaryota; kingdom Metazoa; phylum Chordata; class Aves; order Gruiformes; family Rallidae; genus Zapornia; species Zapornia atra. Next base: position 164,328 of record VZTU01013839.1, read on the forward strand.
AAGTTTAAATGAAACCATTAGGATTTTTTTTTTAAATATATCTCAGAAACGACTGGCTTTGATAATTTCTGCCTCTAGTTTTAGGTGGTTTTGTATTCCTCCTATTTATTATTGAGACTTTGTTGTGAAGTTGAAACCAGAGTTTCCCTAAGTTTTGGTAGAAATTATAACCTCACTGGAAAACAAATCAAGTCTCTGCATAGATGGAGCATTTGCTGCTGCAGTTCTGCACTATCAGAGAAAATTCAAAGAAAAAGATCTACTCGGAGATAGAACCAGAAAGAAAATTAATGTTTCTGATGAATAGTACTGAGGGATTTTTCCTGACAAAATCTTATTTTAGACACATTGGTTTATGTAAAGCAACAAGTAAAAGCTTAAAATAATAATTTTAAAAGTTTCATATCATAACCAGACTTTCATTGCATGTGGATAAATTATTGGCTTAACTTTAAGCAAGATGTATAAAACTTCCCTAGAACTATAGACTTCAAAGGCAGGATTGGCAGGGTGCAAGAGGCTATGTAACCATCGCTGCTGAGGTACTTTGAATATTTAAGAAAAATATCTGTTGACAGGCCTGAAAACTGGCATTTTCTGGCAGTGCATATTCGGGGAACTGAGAGCTATAGAACAGTGATGGCTCACCGTCACTTCCCTGCTCATCCACTGGACCTCTGGAAGGAAATCAGAGGTCTTTGTATTTTCTAAGCTCCTTTTATGTTAGGCGCTTTGAAACTGTCAAAGGATTCAGCTAGTCAAAGCCACCAGCCTGGAAAACACGAGGTGATTTGACCCCCACATATGCTATAATGTGGTATTTGGTCTTGTGAATCCTGTAGCAAACCTCACTCATGCAAAATGTACTTATCCTTGTTTAAGGAGAAAACAGTTAAAAACAGGAGTTGAAGCAATCTGCACCTTAAAGACAGAGCACATGTCCCGAGCTCCCTGTCTCTGGCATCAGACTTTGTGCCCTGCTCTGGGCTCTCTGAGATGGAACCAAAGGGCATAACCAGCGTCAACCAGCACAGCTACACAAAAGGCAGTCAGCACTCGGAGTCGATCCTTCTCCCTCTACTTTCTTACCTATAGAATGGGAAGGACGCTTGTTTAGCCCCACCTCACAGGATGATGGAAAAATCCATGCTTTCCATTTCAGGCTTTGTAGACCTCAGGCAAAACTAAAAAAAAAATCATGCAAGAGTTGAACAACTAAATCATAAATAAAGACTGAAATTGAATTTTTGAATTAAAATATTTAGGGAAATTTTTGTTCATGTAAAGCTTTCTCTGATACCAGCATTTCCCCTTCTCATGCCAGCTGCTAGCTTCCTCATGCTGTACATGCTCTTGGCCTGGATCAGTGACACGATCAATCTTCTGAGCCGTTGTCATCCCCTGCACTTTCATGACACAAAACTTACACCGCTATATTTTACTGAGGAAATGAGGTCACCCAAGACCAATGCCTGCTCCTGTAGAGCAAGGCAGAAAAACAGGAGCAACCTCAACCCCAGTGTGACTGGAGAGCAGAGCAGCCTGAACAGCCCTGTCACACGGGACACACGACCAGGATATACTTGTGCACAGGGCCATGTAGCAAGTCCCACGGCACAGTATTTCTGTGAAGAAAATCTGCTTCTCTACATCCAGCACAGGGGTGAGGAAGAGAGAGAAAACCTTCAGGACTTCCCCATAAATGCAAATATCAACAGCAGTGTTGTGGTGGAACAACAAAACTGATGCAAACAGCGTGGGGGGACGCTGAAGCCACCTTATCATTCAATAAATTCATGCCCTGTCAATAAAGACACAAAAGCAAATATAAAACACCAGAGTCCCACCTGCACTGAGGACTGGGGTAAGACTTTAATTAGGGCTAGCCCCCTCAGAGGCTTCTGGAGTTACTACACCGGCTTTCAGACCCATTTAAACCTTTCCCGAGCAATTCGGATCGGCACTTGCCGGACTCTGGCTGTGGCACTGCCAGCTGTGGCCCGGGAGGCAGCACTGCCTGCGCCTCCTCCGTGGACACCTCAGCTGAAGGTGGGACGCAGCCACGGGAGCACAAAGCAGCAGCAGGCAGAAAACCAAACCCAAACGGTGAAAGGCAGAAGGAGACTGCACGCCACTGTAAGAGAAGAGTCAGGGGGGTAACAGCGACCTGGTGAACCAACAAAGGAGGAAGGAGGAACCTGTAGCAGGGTGAGAAGAAATACCCCGCTCTTCTCAATGTGTTTATTTCGGGAACTCGTTCACTGTGCACATGCAGCTTATCTCTGTAGCTCAGAGAAGAGTATAGATCAGCTCTCCACTGTCACCTCGACTGACAGACAGCTGCTGCTGCAGCAGAGTGACAGCTGAAAAGCTGTGCAATTGATTCCAATACCGTCTTGCTCCATTGCAGCTAACGAGAGGCTTGTGTTCATTCCGCTTTTATTGAAGTGTTTTCTTCTAATTGCCTGTTTAACGCCTTAAAAAATACTGGGAGACACAGGTCAGTGCTCCAGTAAGCTGATGTTTGGGCAATGTCTTCCAGGTACAAATGAAGATTTGCTTATGCTCAACACAAAGGCTGCAGAGAAAAAATTAATGATCTTATCAGGTAAAGCAGGTGTTGTGGTCACACCACCAAGGTCACCAGCATTAACAAAACACTCTGAAAACAGAACTGTGATATGTTCCCAGCAAGGTGCTGGAGCCTTGTAGAGATAATGTGCTCAGCCTCGAGGGGGAAAAAAATATGATGCGCTAACACTCACCAACAGCTGTTAATGGCAGAGTATTGTGGACAAGAAGGATGTTTGACCTACCAGTCCTTTGGAAGAGGATGTAAACAACTGGCTTGGTTCCCTGCTGCCTTGCCCCTGCTATGGCTTCTATGCTTGTGCCAAGTAAATGCAGTAGGTATGCTAAATGCTGCTGCATCAAAAGACCCGAGTTTTACTACCACTTGCACAGAGGGAAGGGAAAATTAGGGCCTCTAAATTCAGGAAGAGGAGCTTGTGCAAGAATGAACAGAGCCTCAGAAATGCAGTTATATAGTGACTAAATGAAATGAGCATCTTTTAACTCTGCTAAATGGTGCCCCAGGAGCCTTGTGAGTCACGGCTACTTGCTTCCATGACAAAAATACATTGTTATTGCCTCTGCTTCCTGAGCCCGCTGCAGAGCCATCGCACCCAGGTAAGAGAAAACACAACTGCCTTCTGGATCAGCAGACCAAACCACCCAAGGCCAGCTGCGCAATGCACTTCTGCCTGGCTTACACCTGCAGAAGGGCAGACGCAGCCCCGCCGCACTTGGCAGAGCAACAGCAGGTTGTTACTCGGAGCACAAAGCATGTCCTCACTGCTGACAGGGGAGCTGGAACACCCTTAGCCCATTAGCAAATCCACACACGGCTTGCTGAAGGCGGCAGTAGCGTTTCACTCGCCACGACTTTCAATACTGGTAAGGGTGTACGAGCCATAAAGAAGTGTTTGTTTTGCCCATCTCGGTGTGAAAAGGGATCAAAAATTATTTACCTGGAAAAGGAAACACTAATCTAGAAGTCACCACATGAAGCCACCACAAAGCACTGTGGAGAGCATACATAGCCTACAAAGAACTCTAGCAGCCACAACAGATTCTTTCTGAAGACACAGAGGCATTGAGAAATACCTCATTCCCAAGGCCTTGGGGCCAACAAGTCTGAAATTCCTAAGCACACCTTCAGGGAGCAGAGAGGAATGGCACAGGGCCTGGCCACACCACCTGCTGCCAGAAGATCCACACGCTGTGCATCTTTTCTGAAACCCGAAGTGCTGCCCTGACACAGATTTAATGTTCAGCTGAAATTTTTAGAAACAAAACCAAAGAGAAAACCAGAGCGTGACAGTTTGTGCCATCTGCATGGAATACGAGCTTGAGTTTTAATAGCATCCGTTATATCATTATTAAAAAGCATTTTTATATTCAAATCCGTTTACTGATTATAAATCCTTCAACAAAAAGAAGAAAAAAAGCTAGTGGCATGTGCCCTTGGCACCTGCTGCCTTTGTGTGCTCCAGCTGACTTCTTGCATACAAAGTTCTGCATGAGTGGGGATGGCAGTGGACTGGTAGGCATCCATCCTTCCCCCCTCCACACCCCTTTCCTGATATACTAGTACAGCAGAGACTGCTAAAACCCCTCCAAATCTTACTGCAATGAAATGAGAGCTGTATTTTGACAGTATTCTCTGGTACTTGCACTGTGCAGCAGGTCACGACTTTACTACGCATATTCAGATGTTGCTGGAGACTCACTACCTCCTCAGCTGCACAGCAAGCATCTCAGGCTATTTCTATTTTTATAAACTTCCGAGACACTTCCCTCATCTTCCATGTAAAAATGTATCCTGAGCCACTCCACCTACTAAGCTATTTGCAATTCCTCTACTGCTACTGAAGGAGATACGGTATAAAATCAGAAGCCAGAATCTGCATTATAGTTTCATTATAGAGAAAACCAGAAGAAAACAGTGAGAGTAGTAAGACAACTTGTATTTAATCAAGAGGTTGTACAGTATGTTGCAGAATTTTTGTCTTGAGTTACACTTCACAATTCTCCTTCCCTCAATAGCTACATTCCTCCCCTGATACACTGCAGACAAGAAGAAACACACATATCTGCAGTTCCTCAGGCTCCAGAAAGACTAGTTAGAGGATTAACCAACTGCTCAGCAGTATTTGTGTCAGCAAACTCGTTCTATTCCTCATGTCTGCTCGACATTCCAGTCTCGAAGCAAAGCAGGAATGCTTTCCCTTGCTTGGGCACCGATTTCTCCTCCTGCAGCCACTTTGCCGCTGTGTTCGACAGGGATCCAGCTCCCCAGCACTTTCTGAGCTGTCACTGCACCGAATTCAACTCGGAAGCAGTTCAGATACCGGATGAGAATGGCTGCAAACATTTTTTCAAGCGTTGGCACAGCAATTTAGGCTTTATACATACCAAAAGCCAAACACATTAAACCAATCCAGAAACCTTCCAAAATGTTGGAGACCTCAGTCCACATGCTCCTTGGATTCCCTTTGATCATAAGAAATGCACCTGAGAAACAACTTTTGGAGAGAACAGGTCGATAGAACACCAGATGTTTGTCTTGAATTCCCAGTGGAGCAGTGTGCTCCTCCTTGGGATGCCTGAAGAAAGATTAATCATGCTCTTGCCTCTGTCGCTCTCATACCACTTGCACAAGACCAGCTGCCCCCCAACCAGCAGAAGTGTAAGATGGCAGCCTGATGTTTACAGCAGTAGGGAAGGTCGCACCCAGCTGAAACCACTGTATGCTTCCTATTCACATCAGGTTAAAGAAAAAAAAAAGCAGTTATAATTTTGTTGTAGCTGACTCAGCCTGGATTTGAATCCAGGATCTAAAGGCAAATTAAATTTCACCATCCGCGTTAAGAAAGCAATTCAGCTTCTGAACTGGATCAGCTTTGATGCCATGCTACTGAATGTAACTGAAATTTGGTATGATGAAAGACTCCTGTTCAGCAGCAGATATAATTATCACACCGATCTTAATTAGATCATGAACTTGACTTTAGGATCCCCAAAGGAGTACTGAAAGCTTGGTCCAGTTACACTGAATTTGGTCCAGAACAATGAAGCTTATCCATCAAGATAAATACATTACTAGTACTTTGATATGACAGATGCTTGACGAGTGACAGCACAAATGCCTTTTTAACTATGATTTTTTAAAAGAATTATTAAACTGCAATAAAGCATACACCATTGTCTTTGAGGCAAAAAAGTATAATCCATGAAAAACAATTATTACAGAGCACATAGAGCACAATTTTTCAAGCACTGGTTTCAGAATTAAAAACATTTGAACTGAGGTTCCCTCTGCGGAGAGTCACTTTGTAACCAATTCAAGCCTTTAAACAGCTATTGTTTAAAAAATTTGTCAGCTACAGAAATTGTTTTTCCTTCAGATTCCAAATTGTGTCAGGCCAGGTTGATTAAAATGTTGCATTAAAGGGAAAAATAAAAAGGCAGTCGAATCACCCCTTATAAAAGTGAAAACAGCAACTCGATTTTTAAAGCATCACGAACAAAAGGCTACAGCCCATCTATCATTCACATATGGATTCATGTAATGATTCTTCAATTAGAATTATTATCTATACAGCAGCTGAAGACCGAGAACTGCTGATACACTGCAGATGAGAACATTTGCTAGTCTCTGGGCTCCAGCCTTTCTTAAAAAATGATGATCGCACAATATAGATTGTTGGGTTTATATGTGCATTAAGCTGCAATGCCAGCATTTACATTTGCAACATTACAATTTTGCTTTCTTAGGCTCAAGAGAATTTGCTGCATCTGGTAGATTTTATTTGCTTTGTATCTTAGGCAATCATTAGGAACTAAGTGTGAATAGGCAGTATTATTGCTCAAACAGTCCCTCATTTTGTTCATTATCTCATATACTACAGAAAAAGTCAACCATGAGTGGGCCTGTGAGATGGGTGGGTCATTCAGTGTCAGTTTGCTTGCAATAAATTATCCCAGTGCTAATTTTATAAGGCAAGTCCATCTGCTCCTTCATTTCTTCCACCTATGTAGATCCAGATAGCACGAGATGCAACATCAGAGGGAAAGAAAAGCATCTCTTGTAACAGTTACAGGTGCCATAAGGGATGAAAGACACGGGTGATCCAGACTGCAGCAATTTGAGGGGGTCCCTGCCCACTCTCAGACCGTGCCCCGTTCCCAAAGGTGAAGCCTTCATTAAGCACATACCTGTACAATCTAGGTTCTGCAGAAGCTCTATGGCCACCGCTTCTCCTACTTGCAAGGCTCAAACACCCCTCAGCTTCAGTATTTGTTACCGCACTGTACGGATTGCAGGAGCTGCCTGCCACAAGCAGACAGATCACTTTGCTACCTCTGCTGCAGGGCAGTGACTTCGGCAGAGCAGCAGACTAGGTAGCAAGAACAGTAACCTCCTGAACGTCTTTCTGAATCCTCTGCAGGGGCTGGGAAAAGGGCTGTACAGTTAATGAAGTTAAGAAGCTTATTTCACTCTACATTCTTAGAAAGATCTTCACAGAAGGAAAATACTACTAACGTATTTGTTTCACGTCGCACAGTTTGACAAGCCTATGCCCATCTTTCGCAGCGCTCCCTTTAGCTGGTGAGGTGTGCCATAGCTGTGACATCTGCCCACACCTATTTGCACAAAGGAAAGGAAAACTCTGCTCATGGGTCTATGTTCCAGTATTATTTTACTACTTTATTATAGATATTGGTGAATAGAGAATATGTGATTTATATTCTTCCCTGAAAAATATTATCTACTGAATCTCCTAAATAACCAATTATTCTTCCTTTATTAAAAATATAATTAATATTCCATTTTATTTATTATATAATACTCCTGCCTTTCAAAATTTAATATTAAGTGAAGACATTTAAGGGGGCAAAGCAAGCAAACAGAACTGAAAACCCATCCAGGAGCTTACCAAAGTAACATAACACAAGTATTTAGTTCAAGAGTTTATACATGATGAGGCACCCTTCTCAAAATATTTCCTGACTTTGGGTAACATCACTAAGATTGTGAAGAGATGTAATGACACACAGATTAATAAACTTTTAATTGAAGCCATCATTTTTTAAAACAAAAATAGATTTAAAAGGCAAAAATCAGAATATATCACTTAATTATTTCCTTTGATATTTGTTTACAGATATTTATTGAAATTTTCAGCTTTGATTTCAAATGGGAAACATTTTGAAGACAGGAAAAACGCTACCTGAGAAAGCAGTTCTATCTGTACAAGTGAGTGAATTACTTGCAGCAGACAATTCATTATGAGAACATAAAAGGTAGAGGATTCTTCCTCTCTGAGAAGGCAACTGTTGTTTTCTTTACTCAGTTTCAAGATATTACTTATTCATCAAATGCTTATTTTAGCTGCTACCATCCACCTCCCTAAACTCTTGTAACAATAGTTCTAATGTTCGCATTATGTGACTAGTCATCTAAATTAATAATTGATATTCATTCAGGCACAGAACAGCAATACTGGAAGGAAGAAAGGTATCGCTAAGGCCTTGTGGTTTTCACTGGCCGCTCCAGTATGCGGAGTACTGAGGCAGTGAGCTGCAGGATTGCCTTACAAGCTTGTCAAAGAGCTTTGCTGACTGGAAAAACTGAGATACAGCATGCTCTCAACAGGGAAAAAAGGGGGGAAAAAAAGGCAGGGGGAGAATAAATTAAGAATGAAACAAATTTACATCTCCTCATAGCCACAAGGACTTAGTGGTCAAGTTATATCCTGTTTCTCCTAAAATATGTTTGTACAGCAAGAAACAACGGTGAGCACGGTCCCAGGAGCCGTACCTTCCCAAGCTTTAATCCATCTAACATGTTAATTGTGGCAATAACAACATATAAGCAGCAGTTCAATTTAAGCTTGAGATACAACGGACCTCACTAAGTGAGAGCACCTTCATGATGATTAGCATACTATTAACTCCCACGTACTAACATCACCTTTTGTATCCATTCATTTGCACACACTGGATAGACAACCCTTTCAAAAGCACCACTATCTTGATTAAACAATTCACAGCAGGCTCTGAGGGATACATGTCTCAGATCCCACCAAAGTAGCTAGAATATTTCCTGACATTTAGAACTCATTAACTGCGGTGTCCCACGTATGACTACATTACAGACAGACAAAGAAAATGTCTTTGAACATTAAGCTCACTTTGAACAGTAAATGACACAAAACCTATGTACAATGTAGTAATTGCATTTAAGAATAATTAACTAGAAGTTCTGCAACCTACAGCACTGTCGCTCCGGTGATACGGAACCTTTGTTTCAGGAACAGACTCTGAATCTATTGTTTGCTTAATGAATTCAAATCAGCAACTGCACACAGCCACAGCAGCAACAGTGCCAACCGTAAGACACTTCAGAAATGGGAGTCTATACATTTTAACAACAATGGACTAAAAATGCCAAAATACCCTCAGGTCTCACTGGCTCTTGAAACTGCTGCATTTATCCCACAAGGCACTCTCCCCTTTTTGGTGGCCTGATCACCCTACCAAAGAAAAGATGAAATGGAAAAAAGCAAAAAAAGATAAGAAGAAAAGACATCAGCACCTCTCCACAACCCTTTGCTTTCATTATTAAAATTCCTTTGGGTTGCTGAACTATGTAAATGCTTCCAAAAGCCAAACACTGACAGGATATGAGGTATTCTAGGTTTTTCTTTACCAGTGAGGGCTGCTTTGTTCTAGGCAGTTTGAGAGGTGAGAACACCTGAAAATACTACTATTCCAACTCTACCATTTCCTCATGCAGTTTTAACATTGTATTTTATACGGGCTGTCCTAAAACTTATACAAATCTTTTAAAAGAAACTAAAAGTGGCACGTATGCTGATGAGAAACAAGGTATTTTGAGAGCAGTGAAGCATTTCTTGCTGGATGGTGTATACCTAGGAAGGAATTCAATCACTGCCACAGAAAATCTTGTTAATCAAAAATACGTGAATAAGCATTCTGTGATTTGCTGAACAGCAGCCCACAGAGTCACCCACAGACTGAGAGGCCAGCTCAAGGTCTTTATGAATGTAAAGCTTTACTCTAGCAGAGATGAAGAGCCTATTTGTGCTACAAAAAACTTGTGTCTGGCTTCTGTCTTGGAGAAAGTATCACCTGTTTTATTTAAAGCTGAATTTCACCCAAGTTTTTTTGTTGTTCCTTTCAGATTAGGAATAAATTTTCTCCCCTGCAGATTCACAATGCTAACCCAATACAAACCTGACATACTTCAAACAAAACCTATCTTCCTGTGTTCCTAAATCCGTATCTTCTAGTCTTCAAGATGTTCTGTGCCTGTATTAGAATTATTTATTTCATTTACACTTTTTTCTTGCTTTGCTTCTTTTCTAGAAGTCTTCAAACACTTGTCGAGTCTTTTTAGGAATACATCCACATCTTGCTTTTTAATTCCAATTGCTGAGGCAGCATTGAGGTAAGCACAGGGATAGTCATTTGCATGTGACATAAAGCCTTTAAAAGTGTAGTTATTCACTGTCTGTACAGTCCCACAGGGAACAACCCTGAAACAAACAAACAACATTACGATTCAGTTTAAGATGCCCCAAATATTTTATGGGATACCCTACAATGAACACATTTACAGAAGCTCCTACATTTCCAACTTCATCCCAGACATTCCTCTCTACTGCATCTCCCTTTTCCCTCATCCTATGATGTTAACCTCATATTCATTCCCTCCTTTTTGCCACTGCTTTTACTTCTTCCTCATACTGAGAGTATACTATTACACCCTCTTTCTCAGCACTTTCAGTACATATCCATTCCCTGATAAACCAAGACCCTAATCCACATCTTTACTTCTTAAAGGAACAACTTGCCTTGTGGCTATAGTTAAAACCTACACAAGCAGTTAACACTGATCAATTTACCTGCAGTTCATAAAAGAAACTGCTTTCAGTAAAATACCACAAGGATTAGCAGATCCTTCTCTGCCAAAGTCCAAGTGCTCTGACCACAGTTTGTACACTAGTGAAGTAGGGAGCTGCTATTCCTACCACTGACATTCATCACCAGCCTAACATCAAAATCTGATGAAGTGCCAGGTCAAACATGTACACACACACAAGGAAAAAACCAAACCCTTTGTATCAGGCAAAGAATCGGAATCTTTTAACTTCAAAAATCCAACATCTTGAATCATTTCAGCCAAAGATGGCTGAAATTGCAGGACAAGCCAAGGTTAGGACAGGCAAATTGAAAAGAGCATCTAACTACAGTACATATAGATTTACTGTCGTTCATCTGTGCAGGAAGTGGAATAATCCAAGCTAATGAAGCATACCTTCTGATGTGGAAACATTCAGCTCTGCTACAAAAAAATTACATTAAGTCTATGGCAGAAGTTGGCATGGCAGCAGTAATATTCAGATTAAGGAATCCTGCCAAAACAAATTTTATATCATTCCCTTCCTCTAAAAGGTTTAAACCAAAATAATTAAAAATTATTTGGCATGCATTTCTATGTATTGGTGACTCCAAGAATAAATCTAGCTTGGATTGGCTCAGGTTGTAGATATTTTAATTTTTTTATTTTTTAAACACAATTAGTTCTGGAAAGCGTATGTCACACTGAGGATTTTCCTCCATATGACAAAAAGCTATGTAGGGTATTAAAGGCTTATTCCCCTGCCATCCAGCACAACCATATTTGTGCTGTAATAAACAAAACAAAGATCCTAAGTAGCTTACAACTTAACTGTAAGATCAGACAACAGCTGGAAACTAAATGAAACCAAGGGGTACTAGGGAATAATGACACTAAATTAAATGGGCACAGATTACATACTTAGCCTACCAAAGTTAGCAAAGGGGCCCTCTGTGTTGCTAATGCAGGCAGGTAGACATTATTAGTAGATAACAGCGATGAAGAAGAGCATGTTACTCTGACTCATTATTGTCAGACTGTAATCTGTAATCAGGAGAAAACTGGTACAAAGCAAATAAAACAGGATTTCCTAAAATACATGCTAATAAAACCTCCTAAATTTTTCCAAATTCATAGCATCCTTACCTTGCTCCAGAAACTTGTCTTGTGAAAAGCATAGATCCGAGCTGGGTAACAGCAGCATCATTATTTTCATCTAGATTCTTCAGTGACATGGCTAAAGTACCAAAAGGTCAGGTTAATAATATCAGAAGGCTGCTCTTTCTCCCAAGCTCTTTTCCAACAATAAAAATCTAGCCAAATATTTGTGTTCAGATACAAAGAAAAAAACCCCACACATAGTTTATTTGATAATTTTTCC
>VZTU01013840.1:0-65113 GCA_013400835.1 Zapornia atra
TGACAGTAGAGGAACACTTGGAGTTAGTGCTTTTTTTTGTATTTTCATTTGATCCTCTGCAGGCCCAAAGGCAACAACATGGGATCTTAATGAAAACTGAGATTTTAAGGTGATAAATGTGGGAACTAAGCTTCAAGTTAAATAACCAATATAGCGAGATCCTTGTTGAACATGAAGCCTTGGCAATTCTGGTTATGCAGCATTTTGTAATATTTATTATACTCTGAGACTGAGGTTCAGCATTTCTTCTAATGAAATGAAGAAATGAAACCAAGGGAATAAATTTCATTTTTAATTTTCAACTGGCCTTTTATTTTCATAGCTTAGTTCCAGATAAGAAGCAGTTCACATTACTATTCCTGCACAGATTTTTTTCTATGTGTCAATATTTCTTTTGGCTCAAACCCAAAATTGCTTAGAAAGTTTTTTTTTTGAACAAACACTTAAACCAATTCTAGCTACCTTTATTATTTTTTTTTTGTTTACCTTTTGAATTTGTCTCTGGAAGGATATCACATAACTGATAATTTTTATAGTGGGAAACAGAAGTTCTAACACATTCTCTGCCAGATTCATAATGGAGATTCTAAGCCCTTTTCTGCAGCATGGACTTAAACCACTAGATTCACTGTCTTTTTTTCACTGTCTCACACTACAGACAAATAAAATTTTATTCCTGTTCCTCTATGGAAAATTCACTGGTGAAACAGATTCAGGATACAGAAGTATTGTTTTGGGAAAATAAGTTTAGAACTTCCTGAACCTTCTATTCCTCAGTGTTTTGTTATACTTGGCATTTTTAGCAGTTTAGGGTTTTTTGAAATAAATACAGCTTATTGCAAAATCAGTTATAAATCACAGAATGCAGCCTCCAAACATTGTTCTCCTGAACTGAAGACTATTTATTTAGTTGGCGTTTCACTGTGACAATTAAAATATGTGGCTCAAATGAGCTGCTGAAATAATACCTTGCAAGGTGTAGCTGTCCTGGTGCTCATTCTTTGCATCTTAAGCTTCATAACCAGGAGGATTAAAATCAAACAGATCTCAACAAGGCACAGGCATTAACCAAAATCTGGAAGAGCGCTTGGTATAGCTATTCCACTCATTCCAGTCCTTTGGTGATTACTGAGCTATAATCCCAAAATGAGACCAAACATGAAGTGGAGCTTTTCCTGACACACTATATGGCATCAAGATACTAGAGTAAGCATATATTTTGCCTTCATTAGCTTTTTACAGTTCCCAAGAATCCTCTTATTTTGTAAGATGTCACAGACATGAAGGCTCATTTTCATATTTATCAAAAACTTGTTATGTAAAACTGAAGGTAAAGGTCCTTAAAAACTGCTCAGATGAATGTACTTGTACTGACCTCTGATGGCTGTGAATGCGTATGAAACACGGCTCTGCAATTCTTTGTGCTTCCTTAAGAGGCTCCAGTGCTCTAACTGAAATAACATTGACATGACAAGAATAAAAGCTCTTTTGCAATACAAAACCCAAGATTTGCATTGGAGTCATAACATTATTTTTACTTTGCATCATCATTTTCCTTTGAAAGCATAGTGAAAATACATAAAAGACAAGTGTTTGCAAAAACCCCCTGTTATTTCCAATGGAAAATCTGTTTTTCTGTCTGCTCTTTGGAAATCTCACAAGAAGATTTCATTACAACACCTGTATTGCTAAACTAATCCTCTGGTATAGTTGGGATTCAGTGTAGAAACTGGGAGCCCTCTCACTTTCTCATGTTAAGTGTGGATGGTTGCTGCACATTTCTTCCTGCCGGTGGGGTTTTCATAGGAGACAGAACCAGGAATATTTAAAATTAAGAGAGAAGGAAAAAAATTCCTCTTGACCTCGATAATCAGTTCAAAAACTCTTTGGTCTTCAAGTCCAAAGTAATTTAATTCAAGAGAAATAACCCATATTGTTTTGGTGGGCACTGAATCAGGTCTTTGAAGCTCAAAAGCACCAATGGGAACACTAAACCAACTACAATATTTCCATCTTGTTGGATAATCTAACTTTTCACTAATTTATTTTGTCCTGCTTTGGAGAAAAATGCATAATTTTGAAATATTAAACAGAGTGGCAATTCTGAAATGCCTTTGATAATTTGGTATTAAACCTGAAAATATACCATAATACTCTGCCAAAATAACAGGAAATCAGAAAGAGAAAATTAAACAAGAAAATGCAAACAAAATCAATTCACTGATTTTTTTTTTTTTAAACACTTACAAACCTATCTGTCAACAGTATGGTTGGGATGGAAATAGTCCTGCAGAAAATTATTTTTATGAAACTACATTTATCCAAAGGAAATATTAACTGGCAGCAGTCTTGGCACAGCATCTCTGATACTCTAGACATTGCCAAGAGCCTTTCTTGAATTACAGGGGTGCAGTTCCTCTGCAGGGAAGGGGCAAAAAGATCATTAACAGACCATTGCAGTGTTTGCTTCAAATTAGAGGAGCCTTGTTGCTGCACAATCTGAGTGGACAGGAACTTTAAAGGTTCAGGACAGGATCTGAATCTCTCTGAAAAGCTCGTACCAATTACAGCTAGCTGAAACCTTATACTGAATAGAGCGCTTTTACTCAAAAGCACCTTAAGCCTAAAGTGGTCCTTGAGAAAAAGCCCCTAGCTATTAAGAAAAAAATCCCAGCAAAGTCACAGCATCACTTCTGCAGCTATTTCCACCTTCTTCAAGGATTTTTATGTTGTCAGAGAAATAGATTTTGGCTAAATGAAGAACCTTGCTTGTCTATTTGTGTCAGATACTCTTGAAGCATTCTGAAATGTCACTACTTGTGAGCTGTAAATACAAGCAGGGGTGATTCTATGTAAGAAAGGGTAAAGTGGTCATAAAAGAACATGCTTTTAGCTTACACTGCTTAGTATGACCTGCCCCTCAAAAAGCTATGTGCTATAAATTGAGTGAGAAAACATAGCTGACTTAGTACAACAGATAACTTGGTTGCAGCCTAAAATCATCAGGAGAAGTACTCATTTGCAGGTGAAGAAACAGAATATTGTGAGGGACTCAAGTCATAGTTCCTTTTTTCAGAGAACTGTTGAAAAATGATACCTGGGCAGTACCTGCAAACCTGCTGCTGCACAGACAGCGGGTACTGGTGGCTAGCAAGTCTTTGAACTATAGCCTGCTCTCACATACATACATTTCAACATCCCAAAATATACCCATTTAATTTCTTTCTTTACAAATTAAAGTGTCCTAAGACTGCAGTGGGTCACACATATGTATGTCTAGACACTTTAAAATTAAAAGACAGCGTATAGACACACATTATCATCTCTGTGGGTTTTAATTTCTGCCCTGGCTTGGATTGTGCCAGTTGGATGATGGGCTAACGTTGAGTGTCGTGACTTAAGACTAGAAATTCAAGCATATGTTTTCAATTCCTGCAGTATCTTGAATACTGAGAACAATTTGTTTAATCTAAAAAATTGACTTTTACGGGAAAGTGTCATGAAAGAATTACAGAATGTAGAATTCACTGTTCATTCTCTGGGACAGTCACACAATTAGCAGGAAAATTGGCCAATTTATCAAAAATACGATTATATTTGAGAGCATTATGTTAAAAAAAGCTTCTGCTGTCTTTAAATTTGATTTCTGAACTGCCACTGTTAGCATAGATTAATGCAATTGCAAGAGTGGCTCTGATCAAATCTATACCTAAATTTTTTTTGAAAGAAGATGGTATCTTTTGTTTTAACATTAAGTGGAGGAAGTAAAGCTAAATTCACACTTAGTGGAAGATTTTTCAGATTGGTAAGGCAGCAGGTTTTTTTAGTCTATATTGGAAAGGATTGGATACTCATCAGCTCCTTTACTCACTTTAGTAGAATGAAAAATCTTCTAGAAATACATAAGAGACTCGGAGCTGAAACGCTACATGCACTTTATTGACCTCAAAATTATGGTCAACCTTTGTGGTAACATGAAGTGAGACCATGTGCTAGAAAGTCTTCATAATACTACAGCTCTCTTCAGGACACTCGATGCAATGTAACCAGAAAGTGGGTTGTTAAGAGGTATGTCAAGAAAGGACAAGATGAACTTTTAGGAAAATAAATGAGCGATGTTTTAAAGTAAGGGAAGCACAATACACTAAGACACATCAATCAGTGTTAGTACCTAAAATAACCCAGTATAACTTCTTTAACAGCACAGTCAGGAAATTCTGAGTGCAGTGGCAATGGAAGAAAGATTAATTTTTTCTTTTTTTAACAATGATATATAGGTGTTTTGTCATTGTACAGTGAAATGAAGAAGGTGAGTGACACAGGAATAGGATCAGGATCCTGACCTATTAATTGATGTTTAGAACAGAAAAAAACCAACTAAATAAAAACAATGGGAAATTAAGTTTGTCTAAGCACAGGGAAGTTTGAAAAATCTCATGTTGCCACTCTGGAGTGGGAAGATAAATTGTGCAGATCTATTAAAAACTGTTCCTATGTTAATTACACCTGCTTCAGTGAAGAGCAAATGACAGCAGCACAGGAAGCCCACAGCTGGATAAGCACTTCAGAAGTAGCTAAATCTGAACAGGTACATCTGCTAAGGAGAACAGCCGAATGAATCAAATTGAAATATACAATCATATAATGAACCAGGAGAAGGAGGAAGACTGCTTGCCCATGGGAAAAGATAAATTACTTCCAAGATAAGTACTGTGCTATCAGCATTGTGATCTCCATACTAGCATAACCTGGGAATGATGCAGCTAATTCATTCATTCAAGATGCTCTGTGTTTTAGCTGGGGTAATTAGCACACACAAGGTTGTGTGAGATATTTGGTTTGGTTTTTTTTTTAAGACAATAAAGACAGCAATGTTAGATTACTTCAGTTTTACTGTGAGATAAATATAGCTAAGGCAGCCTTAGGCAGATGTATAGTACTGATCTTGTAAACTGAAGTGTCTTTCCTTCACTATGTTTCACCTCAGGAAAGCTAAGGTGTATTAGTTACTCCGAGGTAAAATGGAAAAAAAAGCTGCTTCAGCCATAGCAAAGACAAGTAGTCAGCTTCATTTATTGTAAGATAAGCAGAAAGGTTGTGCCTAGAATATAGATCTGGCCTTACATACTTAGCCAGAGGCTAGCACTGAAGTGTCACCTTCCCCTTCAGTATACGTAGTGACATAATCCACCTTTGCTCTCTTGCCCTAACAAACTCACCTGTCTTGAGTGACAAATGTAAAACCTTCTTCTGTTTTGGTTTTGGGGTCAAAGGCAAAGCTTGGAGAAGGTTGTTAGCAGAATGAAACATTCACAATTGCTAGGAAGCTGTTCTGTTCTATTAAAATGCCGGTTTGGTTTTGCGCCCAAGTTTTTCTTTTGGTTTCTGTAAATCACAGAATCATAGAATGGCATGGGTTAGAAGGGACCTCAAGGATCATAGAGCTCCAGCCCCTGTGCCACAGGCAGGGCCACCAACCTCCAGGCCTGGATCTACACAAGGTTGCCCAGGGCCCCATCCAACCTGGCCTTGAACACCCCCAGGGATGGGGCATCCACCACCTCTCTGGGCAGCCTGTTCCAGCCCTTCACCACTCTCTCTGTAAAAAACTTCCCCCTAATATCTAATCTAAACCTTCCTTCCTTTAGTTTTAATCCATTCCCCCTTGTCCTGCCATTATCTACCCTTTTAAAAAGTTGAATCCCCTCCTGCTTATAAGCTTCCTTCAGGTACTGGAAGGCTGCAATGAGCTCCCCCCCGCAGCCTTCTCTGCTCCAGGCTGAACAAGCCCAGCTCCCTCAGCCTCTCTTTGTAGGGCAGGTGCTCCAGCCCTCTAATCATCTTTGTGGCTCCTCTGAACCCTCTCCAACAGTTCCACATCTTTCTTGTATTGGGGGCCCCAGATCTGGACACAGTACTCCAGATGGGGCCTCATGAGAGCAGAGTAGAGAGGGACAATGACCTCCCTGTCCCTGCTGGCCACCCCTCTTCTAATGGAGCCCAGGACACCATTGGCCTTGCGAGCTATTATCTTATTCTGTGGAAGCTGTTTTATGTTTTCTTTGCTTTCAATACAAATGGATTCATCGATTCCCATATCCCACTCCAGACTGCTTCTGAGAATAAAGTTATTTATGCAGGATAAAACTTGTACCTTCCTCTGAGGTAAAGTATCAGCCCCTATTCCCCAGGAACTTCTGGAAGTGAACACCCTCAAACAGCAGCAGTCATGACTTCCAAATCCCGGTCATTTAAATTAAAGGGGAAAATCCAGGCTTTATAGATTAAAATGGAGGCAAAGTCATGAAATTCATATTAAGTATAACATAAAATCAGAACCATCCTAGACCTGCGGTTGTTATGATTTGCTGACAAAGCAAAACCTTTCATAGCAGACAACACACAATCTGTCAGGCATCTCCCCTGAAACTGTATAACCTTTTTCTTCTCTCCCTTTAGGGGTCTTGCATTCGGGTAAGATGATTCTTGATTAGCAAGTGGAATGTAAGGATTATTGCTATTCTAATAACTGCAGAGACTAGAATGACTTTCATAGAATCACAGAATCATAGGGGTTGGAAGGGACCTCTAGAGATCATCGGGTCCAACCCCCTGCCAAAGCAGCTCCCCAGCTCATATTGCACAGAGAGGCGTCCAGATGGGTCTTGAATATCTCCAACTTTCCAACTGAATTGTTCAATGAGTTTGGACAAATATTTTTGTGTATTAAGTGCACATGGTCATATCAAAGAGTAATTCTGAACCTCTACTTGGGGCTGTAGAATTTATAATTAGTAAATTCTCTCTATGTAATTTTATGTAAGATCTGTAGAGATGTTAACAAGCTGGCCCTAGTTGGTATCCTTGTCCTTCCAGTTGCATCAATTCAATGTCAGCTGATCCTTATAGGATAAGCACGTCACAATCTCTCTATGTAATTTCATGTAAGATCTGTAGAGATATTAACAAGCTGGCCCTAGTTGGTCCCCTTGTCCTTCCAGTTGCATCAATTCAATGTCAGCTGATCCTTATAGGATAAGCACATCACAATCAGAAGCTGTCACAGTCTAAGTCAAATTATCATGAAAACACAGCACTGGAATTCAGAATATGAGTTCTGATTATCACATGGAACACAGTGGTTAAACTCTCAGTGTTTGCAAACAGTTGGAATATACCAAAGCAATCACGTGTCAAGTATTCACAATGGATGTCTGCCACAAAACATGGCAAACAAATCATTAGTGCAGATCAACCAGTATAGCTGTCTGCTCAGTTATTTAGCATAACCAGTTATTTGGATGCCTCTCCAATGGTTCAGACACTCTCGCCCTTCTCACCTTTACCTTTTACAACTGCTGGCTGTTATCCACTCTTGTGATTTCACTGATCTAGAAAGAAAAATGTGATAAAACTTAAAGACAGAGAAAGAAACAAAATTAATTTACACCCATTTTAAATTACATTAGAGTTAACAAGTGACCTTTTACTTCACTTTAATTTTTAATTGAAATTCAATCTATTTGTACTCAGAGGAACATGTAGGGTGTGATTTTCATCACTGGCTCAATTTTTCTAGCTTTAAGCATAATTGGCCTCAGCAGGGACAAAAAAAAAGGCAAGACAGGGAGCTCTCAAAAACTGCACAGTTTGTGCCAGATACAACCACTGATAGTATTTCCATTGAATTCACTGGTTCAGAGCTTAGGGCTGAATACCAGCTTGCAACTGTAATGGCTAGTGACAGCAGTAATATGCAAGAGGCTTACAAATCCCATGCCCAAACACCTAGCCCCATGGTACAAGAGTTCTCCTTTTTGTTATTGTCAACTGGAAGAGAGATAACATGTGCTCAAGCTTTACACTGAAGACTGTTGTAAGAGGGGGAGCCAGTATATCCACTATTTTGTCTCTAACTTTGCAAAAGACTAGGAGAGAGACAGCAGAGTGAAGTTAGCTCTTTTCTATTGTGAACTAAGCCTATCTAAAGGGCCCCAGATCTAAGAAAGGTATAAAATCAGTACAAAATAGAAGTTTGGCAGAGTGTCTCCAATGAGAAAGAAGATATATCGGTTCAAATGCCCAGCATGAATGGCAATAACATGCAACTAGGCTAATGTATCAAATAATAAATCTGGATCAGTAGATCTAGAACAACCAAAGACCCAATTATTGTATCACTTAATGGCCAATATGATGGAAAAGGTCTTTAATAATATACAAAATATGAGGATCCAAGGTGCACAATTCAAACCTTACATGTATACTCAACTTTTTAAGGATAAATACAATTGTAATCTTCACCAGTATGTTCTTTACAATATATACCTGAAGGTGTCATGCAAGTCCAGTGACAGGCCAGTTTTCTGTTTCTGACATGCATGTTGAGATAAGCTGTGCATTTGTTCTCACCAGGCAGTGGATCAGCGCCGAATCCATCATTTTTGATGGCAGCTCACCACATAGTCCTGCATTATAGAATTGTTACCTGTGAAAAGATGCAAAAAACCTTTGTACAGCCAGTAATATGCTGATGACAATGCCCTTCCTGCATTCCAGACACGTAAAAAACTCCTAGGACCCATTTTCACATGTATACATTTTCTTCTTCATGGACTTTTGCTCAGTCTGAATTTAAACTGTCAACAAACACCATCTGCCCCTGCAATGAGCGCTGTACTTGTCCCTTTCTGGGCTACTAGCAGCCCACACTGGGACCTGGAAACCAAGCATGTTGCTGTGCAGTCCAACAGATGGCTGTCTTGCATTTCTTTCCATTAACAATCACATTTGCTATAAAGAAACAACTGTCACCATTCTCTGGAATCTATTTCCTATAATGATCTACACTGTTTTGCAAAAAGAAGGAATAAGAAATTCCCTAAACCCTTCTACCTTGTATATAGTAGAAGTTTTAACTATGGCATGACCGCTGCACTGTTTAAATATGAAACTATTATACAAAACATCCTTTTTTTCATTAGGCCTCATCAATTACTATACCTTTTTTCCTCCTTTACTTTTATTTAAACCTTTTCAGTCTGTCTATACTCAGCAGAATTAAAGCAATAAATGCACACACTTAGAATCATCATCCAACATAACTAGATAGGAGTACCTGGTCTACACGATCTAGGATATTGGAAAAATGTTCCAACAGTTCTACCTGGCCTTTAGAATCTGAAAATCACTAGATATTTATAAATCCTAAGCAGACTTGGCTAAATACCCCCAAAATAGTGAATACTTTTGTCATAAGCACTGTCAGCTCATTCAGTTATTATTTGTGGCTCATTATTAACCGCCTATGCATCTCTGCATGACAAATGTTTTTAGCCCTGAAGATGTTTATGAATCCTAAATACTTCACAAATAGTCAGTGAATAATTACCCATGCTGAAAAGTAATATTGTAAGTCATTATGGGTTAGATGTTTTTGGCTGTTTTCTCATTTTAATAGACTGAGTTATCAAACCATAGTGTAGAAACAGAAGACTTGCCTAAGCAGACAAATCAAATGCCTGAAAAAACATCAGATTCAGGGGGTAGCTAGCTCATAAAAACCTTTGTATTTTTTTTAATTGGCAAGAATTAGAAGCATTTTTGAGCAATTAACACACATGTAGAAAGCCTGATCAGTTCAGAAACAGGGCAAATTGGAAAAAAAAATTAACTAGTTCAATGCTTCAAGAATAATTCTGAATACTTCTAGTCCACAATGGACTCCAAGATTTATAACTACTCACCATCGTCAGAGTAAAATCCCCCCTATTCTTTAGGATTTAAAATGAATTAGACTGCATTCCGGGCAACTCCATTGTTCAACAGGCACAATAAACAACCTGAAAAGATTTTCTAGTTCAGATTAATGGAAGAGCTAAGGACAGGCTGAAACAATTGCTTACAGATATTTGCATGGGTACCAGTTTTTATTCAATTCTGCCTGTATTTACATTTGTGGTTGGCTTTCCACAGAGAACATGTGTATCAGACATATACCAGCAAATATTTCTGTAGTGGTCACTTGAAAGCATATCAACATTTCTTCATCACCCTCTGGCCACAGAAAACTTTATGGAAGAATCCTCCCTGCCCCATTCTAAATGTTTTAGCCAAAAGCAATAGTATTTTGGATTTGAAGCATGTTTGTGGAGCTTTATGGAATTTGCACTCCTTTATATGCTGGGGTCAAAAAGTAGCATGCTTTCTAGTCTTAGGAAATACATGTAATGCAACACGAAACATAGACTTTAGGAAAAGAATCCAGGGAGAAAAATAAGGACACAAGACAATATGACAGCATTTTGCCAAATGCTGAATAGCTGAAAACCTGTTAGGAAATGTAATTTCATTTACAATTATTTATGTCTTTTTACACAAATTTATTCTTTCTCAGAAAGTAGACTGTGTAGATTAAAATTATTTTTATTTTTTAAGTATTTCTGATGGAAAACAACACAACCAATCCACCCAGAAAAACAGTTTAAAATTCATTATTCTAGGATAAAAACTAGAATCCTGATTAAAATTTTCAAGTCTCAGCCATTAAAAGAACAGCAATTCTAACACATGACTAACATGTCAAATCAAATACATTGTTACCTCCTGTGAACAGATGTCAAAAGGAATTTATAGCACAAAGTTATTCAGGTTATCATTCTAAACAACAGATACATTTGGAAAAAAGCCCATACACTGTTAATTTCAAACCAGAAAGAAAAAATAACATTTATCAGGTAGTTTCTGCTGTGACTTACCATAATGCACCATTCTTTGGTATGCAGTCACTGGGCTTGCAAAACTGATACGATGAGAGAGAATGATGATGATAAAGCAATATGTAAAAGGTGTGATTTTTTCTGATTACTCTGTCATAGCAGAAAAAACATCTATAGTTATTTACTGTGGGGGAGAGTTCACATGATATCAATTCCTCATGTTACCTTTTCCTTCTCTTTTGGTAGGGGATGGACCTCAAGAGCTCACCAGGACAGTCAGTCATTCAGAGGAAGTCTGCTGCTTGTAGTACATTCATGTGCTGGTGAACGAGAACAGGGAGAAGACCAAGAATGTGCCACTGATTGCAGTCGTGACATCCTTGAGGTCCTTTTGCCCTGTGCACCATGACACTTCAACCTGCAACAACATTTGAAAACAGGAGAGTGAATAATGATCCTCTGACTTGAACCACCATAGCTCTATTTCCAATCTTATGCTCCCCTGAATGGAACAGGCATTTCTTCTGCCAATGGAGAAAAGACAATCTTGCCTTTAGTGTGATGCCTGTGTGTCATTTAAGAAAGCATATACTGAACAGTAAGATTTTCATCTACAATGATCAATGACCAAGTATTTTTGTGTAGCACTTTAGAAACCCATGGCCAAGGTTATACTGGAAAATTAACTAGGTCATGTTTATATGGCAGCAGAATATATTCAATGACAGTATCCTTGCAAACAGGACAAGCTGCTTCTAGTCCAGTAGTTGACACAGATCATAGTCTAAAGGAAATTTTTATGGTTTACATAAATTCTTGCACAAAACAAACATCATCACAGTCTTTGCTGAGAACCAATCTCTGATCTGACTCCCAACAAAAAACTCTTAAAATCCATGGTCTCATTATCCTGCATACAGCAGGTGTCTTTGTCGTGTGCCTTTACTTATTTAAACAGGAGATTCTTTTGTAGTGCCAAGATGCTGGTAATTGTCCAGACTGCTGGGTTCTGCTCAAGCTGCATGACCTCCTCACAGACACTCATCTCCATATCTGGCTGATAGAGCAATTGATAGTCTCTCATCCCAAGCAGGCTATCACCCATAGATGAATGATCACAGGCAGGTCTCCTTAATATACTCCAAGGTTAAGTTGGCATCTAGATAAAACTTAAAATCCCTCACAGTCAAAAATAACTTCTGGCATTGGCTGGGACATTCTAAAAATCTTCCCTGTAAATGCACTGAAGGAGGTACTATGGGATGCTGCCAGGGCCCCTATCAATACGAGTACTTGTTCATTCCAGTCTTGACGGACATTATCACTAGGTCCTTCTAAGCAGGTTGCATTTTATATTTACAGCTAATGTATTCATAACGGAACTATCAAACCTTTTATTGTTACTTGAATTTGCTTTCACATCAGTTTGACTAAAACTAGGGATTTTCCCCTCAGTCTCCATCCCTTCTTCTACTGAATTTCATCCTGCTTCAGAATATTTTAGCTACCTGTGTTTCTGAGTTGAAGCTAGTAAGATCTACTGAAGTGGAAGGCAAACAGACTAGCACTGAAGCTTTGATTATAAGACAGAGCACCTCATGCTATGGCAAAGTCTTCAAGAGCGCTACTCACTCCCAGAGCTTTTGAGTTTTTTAGTCACTCACAGCCCTGCACAGGAATTAGCTTTCATATTAGGAAATTCTTCACAGCTGTTGATGTTTGGGATGATATACAGACTGCATTCCCCAACTTCCTTGTCAGGACATCGCAGCTTCAGAGGACCACTGTCAATGGAGTCAATTTATAAAGGTATAAGACAGAATTTTGATTTGCCTACATGCTTACCCATTTATCTCTATGCTCATTTTAAGAGTGTTGATAATATCAGGTTGCTATGAATATATTTTTCTACACTTTAAATGTCCTTCATGCTTGGCTATTTCAGATTAACTGGCAAACCACAGGAATGCCATTCCTAGATATAACATGGTCTTGGAAGATTCTCATGGGGTTCACAAGCCAGTTGTCTTTAGCAATACCTAAGTGGGTGAAGACTGCATGGGTAATTTCAGAAATTGGGGCCAAGAGAGTCTTTGTAAAAGAGATGTCATCTAGTAGCTGTTGTCACAGGAAAGCAGTTTATTGATAGTTTCTCTCTCTTTCTGTAGAGATGCAGGAAGATCACATCAATCTACGCACAGTTAGGTTATCCTTATCCTTTATCATTCCTATAACAGGGGAACCATTCTGGATCTCTGCTGCTATACTCCTGTGGAGAGGAAAATATCCCCTTCAGGAACCACTGGATAACAAAAGTAACAACTGTAAATACACTTGGAGAAAGCATCTTATTTTTCTAACTGGAGTATATTAATAAAAATATCTTTAAGGAATTTATTGAATAATATAACACTGCCCCTCCCCCCCAAAAAAAAAAAAAAAAAAAAAACCCACATCAATTTAGGATGCAAGATCAGATGCCAAACATCTGTGATGAGCAGGTTTTAACAACACAGGGTCTTTTGTCATTTANTCCTTTAGTATTTGGCTTTTTGACTCCCCCCACAATTTGAAGAGCACCTATGAAGAGCATGTGGGCCATCCACTTCTCTGAGGATTGTCTCATAAATGGGAGATGAAGGGATTATTAAAACCTCACTGGAGGTTCTTTCATTTAAGGCTGTGAACAATAAGAAACTGACTGTGATTATAGGAGGTACATGCTTCACTGCTTTGACAGATTCACTATAAATGTTAATTATTTCCAAACTTCCAACAGAACATGCATGTATGCAGCTGATTAGATGGCATCCTGCTCCCCTACCATTCAGAGTTCACTTCCACATGCACCAACTATTTTCTAAAAATATTCTCTCATGTAAGCCATGTTATCTCATGGATTTTGCTCCTGCAAGCGTAGCATCTCCTTATTCCTAGGTCTGCTGTGATTTTTTTATCAAGCTTGATATAACAAACCTTAGCCCAGTTTCAGACTAGGGACTAGGATAAGGTTATTGACACAGGCAGTGAGGGATGGAAGAACTGTGTTGTCATAATGATTTAATATTCCCTACTTAGGACCTTATATTTTATTGCTGAGGTTTGGATATGGACAAAAGACAAAATTATTGAAATAAAGAACAGCACCTTTCAAAACATCATTAATATCTATCCAGCCAGCCACTTAATGAAAAGTTTATGAATGAAAACTCAGTTTCCTGAGTCAGGAGGCTGAAAAGGAAATACAGGTCCTTGAATCTAAGAGGTGCAGGTTCATATTCAGCCTAAGAATGGTAAGCATCCCCACAGAAGCATTATTCATATTAAACGAACTTGCTGAGGTAAAGAAGAGTTTCCAGGAGGTAGAAATGCCATGCTCCTCATCTCAACTGGCACCCTTTAATCTTTTTAGATCTGATTAAAATTAAACCCAGAGATATCCCCAGCTAGAAGCTGACACACTTGTCTTATTCTTTAGATCAATCTAAAATTAGCAGTTTCTTGGCTTCTAATGGTTGAATGTGTACTCTAGCTACTTTAGAAGTAAAGTACATATTGAATACAATGGAGCAGAGTTAACTGGAGTACAGCAGCACTTTTTGGCAAATACCACTCACACATAGTAAACCAACAACTGATAGTTTTGCAGGTCAGACCTGGACTAGGACACAGAAGATCTAGATTCATGCTAAGAGGGCAGCTATCGGATATGTTGCTCTTGGAGCCAGCTCATTCTGTATAGTTGCACAGAAACCCCCACATGAAACACCTATGAAGCAGAGTCAGCTGAGTGTGACAGCAGATGACTTTGAACATGCTGATGCAGTTTTCCAAAAAACCATCTCTGGTATCTCCCCTCTGTGCTGCAGCACTGATGTATCCTTTGTTAAAGATAGGACATTGTTCATCTCTTTCCAAGTACAAATGTCTCACAAGTCAATTCTGTGGTTAATGCAAGCTGACAAAAGGAGGTTTATATACTGTGCAACAATACTCACTGCCACTCACTCAAAGAGAAGATATTTCAAGGGCAGCCTGCTCCTGTGTGACACAACTACTGCTTTGCCAAACAGAACAGATGACTTGCAGCGGTAACACTGGTTCCTGCTTTAATTCCCTCAGCTAGACCGTTAACTTCTGTCTTGTGGTACATTTGAAGATTAATCAGTATCTTAGCCTGCAGTGGTCCAGCTAATTTAAACACAAACAGATTCTCTGAAGAGCAGAGAGCCTGAAGGAGGTGGGAGGGGAAAGCTGGTGGGCTTTGAAGGAAGTGCAGCCTACTAATATCTGCAAAAAATGAACAAGAAATGGATAAAACTAAATTAGAGATCTATTAAAAATAAATTAATGGCATCTGCAAATGAAATTAAATCTGAGATAATCACTCTAATAGCAGGGTCTCTGGTGAGCACTAATGCTTAATTTTTCTTATATTTGATGAAGGTAGCTATTAATTAAAAATATTTATACAAGGTAGAGGCCTGACAGGAATACTCTGTGCAGCCATTCTTAAGGGACCTGCTTCTGTTAATCAGCTATTTTAGGAGAAAATGCCTCTACTCGATACAACTAAGGCAAGACTGAACTTCAATAAATCTTATTTAAGGCCTGTGCTTTCTAAATATTCTCTGTGGCTAGAATTGGATGGAGCAGGCTGCTTTCTACAGATGATGTAATACACTTTCCTTCTGATTGTTTAGTTAGCTTGTGCTGGAAAGAAACCATCTTAACCTCCCCCTTCCTTTTACCCCTCCTTTTATTATTAACCTTTTATTGAATTTTGAACAATCCAAGTACAAGGGCCTATGATCTGGTATGCATGAATAAGGAGGACAAAGCTAAACATACTCTCAATAGTGGGTATAAACATCGGACTTTGAGGCAGGGACAAACCAAGTCCATATGCCATTAATGAGACTATTCAAAGTAATTTTGATGAAGTTATGATTCTATTGTCATCCAGTACCAAGAGAGAAATGCTTAGCATTTGAAAAAAAGAATTGTTAATCATTATGCAGCTCTCTGGGGCACTAACTCTTTCAGGCTTTTCCTCTTTGTTCTCCTTTCCCTCCATTTTTTGCTTTCTTTATTTTTCCTCTCATCTTTTTAACACAAACAGTGCTATGAAAACAGAGAGGATTAGAAGTTGTCCCTGACATATTTCATTGAAAGGTTGTTGGTTTTGTCTTTCTGCATTTATTAGTTTGAATTCTGCACGAGGCACCTATTGCCTGTTGAGAATAAATCAACAGGAAGGTCATAAATGGGTTTGCATTGTATGCTTGCCTTTTTAAGAGTGTTAGGAACTCAGTGCTTTGCTCTACAGAAATAAATGCTCGAGAGAAGGCCAACCATGCTGTTTAACACTATTTCATTATGTGAATTGTCTGTAATCGTGTAGGCTTCTCAAAGAAAAGTTAAAGACCTGTTGCTAATATTGCCTTAATTAACTCCAGCCAGCAATGGCAGGAGTCTCAATTCATGATAGCGGTTAAGTAAGCTACAGTTAAACTTACCTACCAGATCTATTGCTATGTTGCACGGACAGAAACAAGCAGTGTGACAGGGCACTTGGAGAAATAAACAGGGATAGTGATGTATGGATGCAGCTTTCTGAAAGCTCTGATAAAATGGCCTGGTTATGCAGTCCGTCATGCTTGGTAAGTCAAGGATGGCTGGCATAAAAGCAAGTGATGAATGCGTTAAATTGCTAAAGAGTGGAATGGGGGGGATGGTTTCTTTTGATTATGCTACTGCTTGATATAACACCCTGGCCAGCCATGTGGGAACAACAGAGTAAATGCTGTAACCCCCCTCCCTTTTATAATCCAGCTGCAATCAAAGGAGGGGACAGAGCTGAAGTGAACTCTGCTGTAAGGGACTTTTTTTTTTTTTTAAGAAAGGGGAATAAAATAAAACACATTTTAACACATAACCTGATCTATATAAAGGCTCATGAGAATGTCCAGTTCTCTGCATCCTTTAAAAGCTACAGCTGGGCTTTACAATGAGATCTGTTTCTCAGCAACATTGTCCATATTTAATACTGCAGTATATAAGACTACTGCACTTGCCAGAGGAATGGAACACAAACTCAATGCCTTGCTTGGGATGGGGAGGGATGCAATCCTCCCAGATTCAAAAGCATCTCTCACAAAAATCAGTCAACTCAGCAGGCACTCACTGCCCCTCCCCAAGAAGCTGTACAAATTCTGTGAAAGAAGGATGCAGCACTAATGGGGCCAGAAAGGAGCAGCAAAGCCTATTGTGCTCCAGCCCCTGTCCTAAGTCTTCCTTAATCATTTTGATTGAAGATAGCTACATATCTAGAGCTTTCCTCACCTTCTGAATTGCCCAGGAAAAGTCATTGCCTCTTCCTTTCTTCTGTATGACTCCCAGAATCTTGAATTGTTTTCATTATTTAATTTTTTAAAAAATATACACATTATGGAAATGTTTACAACATTTTATGTCTGTGGCAAATCATATGTCCTTTATTTTTACCCATTAGCAGATGATGCACTTGAAGTCAGCTCTATATTGTTTTTAATCAGGTAGGGTGTTAGAATAATTAGTTCTTTTCCTCATACTATTTCTTTTGCTCATCCCTGCAACTTGGAACTGCAGCCAATACCAAAGTCAAAGCACAGACAGACCATACTTTTTCATGCAAAGCAAAAGCATTAGGGGTTGTGAGTTAAAGTCATTCCATACTCGCTTCAGTAAAGATAAGACTGTTCCCAGTTATTTCTGTATATGAAGAGACAAGTGTTACAATTCATTCTAACTGAATTTTACTTAAAGGAACATGCAAATTATGAAATTATGGGCAATTATAAGTATCAGGCAAATGCCCATC
The DNA here is from genome assembly GCA_013400835.1 of Zapornia atra. Classification (NCBI taxonomy): domain Eukaryota; kingdom Metazoa; phylum Chordata; class Aves; order Gruiformes; family Rallidae; genus Zapornia; species Zapornia atra. The sequence goes on from VZTU01013840.1 coordinate 17,581, forward strand.
AGTTTCTCATCCAGGAGGATGGTTTCAAGTGTTGGTCCATCAAGTTCTTTTTTCCATGGAATGACTTTTCAATTCCAATTTTACAGATGCTGGTAATTTCACAGTAGGAATATGTATTTTGCAGCTTCAAGAGATTATTCAAGTAAGAACTCCTAAACTTTTAGCATTTGCCCATCGTTAGCATAACAGCACGAATTGGCCTATTCCCCAGACACTTCTTTCAACAACAAATTCTGACAATACTGAGCAGCAAAGCAGAATAGACATTAGGGAAAATAAAACCAAATGAAAAAAACACCTATCAATCTGTCTCTAAGTGTTAGTGGACTAATATTATTCATGTTTTTTTCAGTTCCTTCGATGGGCACCATGCTGCAAGTAACGTGAAGTGCCATCTCACCAGCTCATGTAATTTGTCATCTTTCTGACAAAATCAACAGATCTATGTAATTTTTGCCCCCCAGGTGAGAATCTGACCTGACATTTAGATGTGACATCGCTGTGGTAAACTTGTAATATAAAGAGGATGGTGGTGTAACAGGCAAAAGCCTCATTGTGAAGTCAGGAACGGAGACAACTGGAATCTGTCAGCACAGGTGAAAGAAGAGGGGCTGAAGAACAGAATAACAGTGATAAGTATCAGAATTTGATTTCATTAGCCAAAGAAGACTGAGGCTTTTTGCTGGCCATTTTACAATTCTCTCACTTGACTTGTTTACTGATGGAAATGTTTGCCAAGGAACTTTGGAAAAATAGTGACATATGAACAATCTGTTGCGGCATATTGTAGTGGGGCTGTTTGTGCTGCTATAGATACGAAGCTTTTAGCATTTTCATAATTTGTCTCGAAAAAGCTGGAACTTGGCATGAAGTTTTTGGGTGCCTCTATCTTCTAGTCAGATGGTTTTCATATTTTTTTTGTTACGTTTCTGTAGAGGTTTATTTCTCTGTAAAGAAAAGCCTGAAGATATGCTGTGTCAAGGACAAGGAAAAAGTATGCTCAGTTGAAGACAGAAGCAGAAGGTGCGGAAAAAAAGCCCACCAAATGCATTACAAAATGAGCAGAAACAGATGCAAATTTCTTTTCAAGGTGAGAAGAGTGTTTACAGGATACTCACAGGTCTTATGTAAATGCAAAATTAATTAGGATATGCAAAGAAGGCCTTAGAATTTTTACCTCTGGTTTCAGATCTTGCACAGATGATTTACTTGAATTTACTTTCCTTGTCTTTTGTACAGGACAGTATCTTGACCATAATCTTCGGGTTTCAGTGTGCTTATTCAGTGGACTCTGTAAAGATCAGATCAGCATACTCAGCGCAGTATAATCGTCATGTCTTTTAACTGTGGGCACAAAACAAATACAAGAAAGTGCAAGGGCAAAGAGCTGTACAATCAAGTTAAGAGAGAATGAATTTGCCATCAGCAACACCGTGAAAAAAGACTGACCATAGAAAAACATGAACATCCTGCTGCTGTCTGAACAGGGTGCACTAGTTCTGCCAGCCTGACACTGATCTGTAAGACACATTTCCACTGCATGGTAAGCCTAGATCAGAACCTCCTGTTCAAGTACATGAAATGCCATGCAGTTCTGCTGTGGTGGGACAGAGGACTACCCACCAGAAACATGGACAGCAGAAGCACAGCAGATGTCTAGAAAGGAACTGAAGAACCAGGGAAAAAGGGAACAAAACCATTGGTGAGTAATCCAACAGTGAGAAGAAGAAAACAGCAGATAAAAATTTGCCATGAGGGAAGCTGGGAAGTGGTAAGTGTGGCCAAAATACTGGTGTATGTTATTCCATTTGGAAATCTTTCCCATCATTTCCTAGGGCTCTGCATGTGGGTAGTTCCCATGACTGGTAAGTGTACATGAAATACTAAGTTTTAGTCAGAAGAATAAGATGCTGTTCTCCTCCCTGAACCACAGCCCACACAGAATGTCCTACGCTCCTGCCAGGTGTCATCCTGACACATGTAAGATTAATAAGGCATTTAGCTAGTATAATAGAAGTCTTTGCCACTCAAACATCAATGTTTTATCACAATCCTGCAACAATTTTCTGGATGTTTTGAACTTTCCATAGGTCTTTTTCAAAGAGAAAGAGGCTGAAAGAAAATTTTACAGTGATGTTGATGAGCCTGTTATTAATAATGCTTATTTGGTTAAACTTGGAGAAGGAAATATATAGATGATTCTGTTAACTTTTGACATTTTGCCCTTCTTAGTGTTTTAATAAGGGGATGCATAGAGAATTTCAAAAATAACTGAAGAATTATACGTGTATGCTTAACTAACATAACTGATTAACTCAAGGTAGTGTAGCTACAGGCTTGATAAGATTAAGTGAGATTGGACATATGTATGTATATAGCCTATCAAGGTTTGTATGGAGAGACTAATGTCCTTTATTATATTAGCTGAAATGTGAATACCAAGCTATATATAGATTGTACTGAGATATCAATGCATATGTTAGAGACAATTATGAACCAAAAGAACAATGGCCAGCACAGACCTCGCTGATCATTATTAAAAAGAAAATTCTATCTCTGAGAAGTTTATTCCACCACCTCTCTTCTAATTTACTCTTCAGGATCTCACCCCATACATTGTTGCATGCCAGATACTTATTATGGACCTCTAGTACTATCCTGGAACATGACTTCTATGTTCTGACGTTTGCCCCATCAGCCCCTGTCCTGCTGTCTCATACCATGAAACACAAATTGCCCGTAAAAATGATAATTCTCTTATTAGTTTTAAAGGTCAAATCAAATGATGTGGAAAATATGCAGTGGTGTGACATATAATTTACATAATTGCCACAAAAACACTGCACTAAAGCTGTGTGTGGAAAAAAAAAAAAGGAAAAAAAAGCAGCTTTGCTCTGAGGAAAAGCCAATCAGCCCAAGTTGCAGTGAGAGTAAAGCAGGGCTGCAATCGCTGTCACACGAGCAACACTAGCAACCTGATAGTACACACCACATTCAGTTCTGAACTTAGTCTCATCTTTTCACTTGTTCCTTCCCCCCCAAATATACACACACAATGAAAAGTGGAAAACAAGGTCTTTCCCAGCAATCCTGCTTTTTAAACAAATTTGTTTCTGAATCTGGCATGTAATCTTTGATGCCATAATCACAGCTACACCTGATTGAGGGGGCAGACACAAAGATGACATCATCAGTCCTATTTGATGTCCCAACAGCTTTGCATGCAACCTCTGTGTGTCTTTAGCTCCAGCTAAGGAGGTGAGCAGAGACAGGGCTAGGGGCCTGTCATCCCCTTTGCAAAGGACGCTTTTCTCTTGCTTAGACAGTCAAGACAAGCCAGAAGAGGACCTCATGGGGCTTTCAGATGGCTGTCACCACTGCCAACTACGCTTGCACTGGGAAGAATGAAACGCAGCTTGTAGCTTAACAGTGATTTCCTAAAAGTCCTCACTTACAGAAAACAGACCCTGGATAAATGCAGTTTGAATCCATTAAAGAAAAAACTGAGCTATTTAATAGCAAATTTAGGATTTCTTCTAATGTTCTGATGCTACATTCTTCAAATGATTAATTAATGTCTGGGGTTAGCCAGCCATTATACAGGAATTAGACAACTCACAAAACTGGTAATAAGCTTGACATCCCCTCATTTTTCTTAAAGTTTAAGGTGGTGCATTGCTCTCCTCTGCCCAGCACACCAGGCTGTTTGCTGCATCCGACAGCTGGCACAATAATGCTTATTTCACAGATGAAGACAGCAAGTTGTCTATTTATGCCAATGAAGTATTAATTCTGAATATATCATTTGTTACTATGTCTCAGGTTATTAGTATATTCTCTTGTCTTCAGATATAAGTAGGTCCTGTATTAATCTTGCAGATACATATTTTGCCTTTTTAATATTACAGAGACAGTCTTACTTTACTTTGATTAATTTAGGTTGATCTTACCTTAAAATAATTAAGCTGACAATAGGTGTCTACGCATCAGAAAAATGGAGTAAAATTTTGAAGAAATAGTGTAATAAACCACCTTGAAGAAAAGGTCTTTTATTACATTATGTCTCCATTTTGGATTTATAACTAATTTCATTTCATATCAAATATATTTATCATCTAGGTTCTTAATAGAGCTTTTTAATCAGCAGAAGTGAGAGAGATCGTTTATTCATTTGACATATTACAAATTAATAAAAATGCAATGAATGAGCAAATCCAAATGGTCTTTCAGACCAAAAATGTTACTGCTTCTGAAGAGCAAAGCTCTGTTATAAAATAGCTAAAAGAGTTTTACCTCTTCTATCAACAGGGGTTCATTTAATTCACTGCATATATTAAAGGAATCCCCACAAGGTAGCTAGTCAAGGTCAAGCTATTTTACATTTCCATAATATTAAACAGAGGGAAAAAAAGCAACACAATGTCACACTGAAAGAGGACATTGGGTAATTAGATAAGGAACATTCATGATCCAGGCATTGGGAAAGCTTAAAACTAATTTTAGAAGTTAGCAATACTGATGATGCTTTTTTTAGGATCAAATTAACTGTAGCCTCAAAAAAAATATCAGAGTTGAAATATGCTAGTGTCATGAGAAAAGTCACTTTGCACGTGGTTACCAGAAATACTATAGGTAGAAGAGATTCAGGTAATACTGATCAATCACTTCAAAATCCTTGCAGTCCTCAATGTTGCCAGAAATATGAATATATAATCATTTGAATTTCTTTTTCTCTAAGCCTTCATACATACCAACATATATGCAATGTTATTAAAGCTTAGGAAATAAGCAGCCAAGTAGTGCGTATTCAGGCACGTAGTTTTACTGCCCCATCCCTTCTCAACACCTGCCTTTTGCTTTTCCTGCCTACTTGCTATGTCTTGTCTCTGACAAAGGATTAACTGTGTGAGCTCTGTCCCTTCTGATGTTTGTACTATGCCTAGCACAACCAGGCCTTTAGAGGTAATAATTAATAATAATAATACCAACAACAACAATCACAGTCTGAAGGGACATCTTAAGCAAGGGAAATATTCTTTTTCATGAACAGCTGGATCTCTGACCACAAGCACACCCTGCACAGCTTTGGAAGACCCATGCTGAGAGGGAGTAGCTCAGTGCTCCCACCAGTATGTGCATTTCCTTGCTTCCCTTGGCTGATACCACTCATATTGATAGGGTTGGACTTGATGATCCTTAAGGGTCCCTTCCAACTCAGTATGTTCTATGATTCTACCTTAACATGTGAATTGAGACCAGATATTTTTTGCCTAGCACTGTGTGGGCTTAAATATGTCCATTTTCTTGAATTTGAGAATAAGAACAGTTATAATTATCAACTTTTTATTAACAGTAGCCTTCTTGCAGACTTCTAGCCACAGATAGCAGGTGTAAACCAATCATGTCTTTTAAAATGCTTGTTATAATGCTGAAGCAGTTTTACTTCATTAATTGTGATAACTACTACATCTGATGCTGTTCCAGCCCAGCCAAGGTATGGGGGGTGTGAGGGAGAAGTTTTGTCATTGCTGATCCTGGTGGACAGAGTTATATCCAAGAATTGGTAAAAGACTGATTCTATCACCTTACTGCCAGTCTTGGTAAGTGTCCCCCCACATTGGTTCCATAACCTGATTTCTCCCACTGCCACAGGGGTGACAAAGATCTGGAGAAAACAGATCATAAGGAAGAACATTTGCCTTTACTTTCTACTATGATTATGAATGAGGCTACACCTATCATTTTTTATTCCCATTGACTGCTTTTCTGCTCTGGTGTATCTTGTTTATTACCCTGGACTGTAGGGTTTCAAGGGCAGACACTGTCTTTGTGTACTGTGCCAAACAACATGGCTCTAATCCTTTTTTGGGGTTATTAAATACTACTGCAAAAGTAAAGGTTAGCCCATGCTCCTGGACAACAAGAAGATTGAGATCTGTGAGATCCAACTTTAGACATGTGAATGCAACAGGATACAACTCCAGAGCATCACACCAGGGGTCAGGCTGGGAGTTCTTGTTCACAGCCCTGCACTGTGGAGGCCCAGTTGAAAGGCTTACAAATGTCACTTCCTTCTTTGCATTTTGGAGACAGTGTAAGAAGTTATAAAGGGATACAGAGGACAGACATTAAAAGCAGGAGAAAACTGTTGCTTAAGTCAGTTGGAAATAGTTACATTTGTAACAAATATCAAGATCAGGCAATATTTCTTTTTCATTTGTACCTTGGTTTAGTATGGGAGCACACAAATGCTGTAATCTGTCTATCACATAATAGCTCCAAGACTGGATTTAGATGAGCAAAGGAGACATTTCTGAGAAATGTCAGATGAGAAAACACACTGGAAGACGATGACAGACCTATGCTGCAAAATGGGAAGATTATGTACCCACCAGCTTATACATCACTACTGATTACTGCCATCAGATAGAACAAGATTTTACCTGAAAGGCCAGTATTGGGCAAAGAGGAAAGAAAATAGTAAAAAAGAAGTTGTAGACTTCTTTTACAGCAATATACTCAGGAGCTAAGGATCAGGTTTGCACACCGAAATAACCACCAAATAATCACAATTAATATTGGTGTTTTCTCTGTAGCAGATGAAAGCACAATAGTACCAAACTGGAGGTCTTATACCACTAATTAAAAATGCATTATCTGTTTTAAGACTGTATTTTAAAGTTGTTTTCTTCATTGCAGCACATCTTGCTTTACGCAGTGCTCCCCTGCATTACAGAGGCTATCAAGAGGGGAACTCACTTATCTCCCTCCAAGGCTGATGGCCCAGCTGAGCTGCAGGTTTCCTTGCCCTTCTTGAAGTGGCCCACATCAAGGTTACCATCTTTTCCCTCTGAATCCCACTTCCCTGCACAACTGCAGTCAACCAAGTCATATCCAATATGAGCAGAGCTTTTAGGTTCATCTGCCATAAGCTCTTATGTTGGGAATGTTTGGGATGTCTGGAACAATGGTGGGCTATATCTATAGGATAACTCTTTCCAGTCTGAAACAGTCTGAGTGAGGACCCTACACTAGGGTTTGAGGTTATGACAGGTGGGGATTCCCTTTAGCTCTAGGCCTGATTTGGGTCAGTGAAAATTTTTTTTCTGAGAAATGTCAGATGAGAAAATACACTGGGAATGTAGAAGGAGGAATCTGGGTATTGAAATGTTGCTAAATGAACATTTCAATGTCGATATATTGAATGTAGGTCTGAGGAAGAGCCTGGATCTGTATAGCCATGGACCATCCCGAAAAGCAGCAACAAAATGCTCCTAAATGCAAATTCCCTACTGAGCCATACAAATATATCATCACTGGGAAGCTGTGGGTGTGAGACTGGTGTTACCTGAACTGGTTTCAATGGCACAACAGCAGTGATTTGTCTACCTAAGGCTGGTCTTGACAGTAACTGCTGAGACATTAGTGTCAGGCCAAGAAAAACATACTTACAGATTCTTCTGACAGCCAGACTGTCAGCAAATTATTACCTAACCTAAAGCTACACATGGCCCGTTCCCAGAAAACGAGTAAAACTCAAACCAGATCATAACTGAACATATTCCAGTGCAAGAAGAGCAGATATACTGACCCTCCACCCACCTGCAGAAGCCACCTGATGGCAACTTTACTTGTGCTTGAACAGACTGACAGCAGGTAGGAGGAGTTTCAGATCTGGCAGGAGCAGTATCTCATCTCACAGGTTTCAACTGCCTAGAAGATGTCAAGGTAATGAGAGAGGAAGTGAGCTCTGTGAGATGTTTCTTTTCTGAGGGCAATGTTGTATTAATTTTTTTTGATGACTAATCCTCTTAGTGGTTTGCAAATATTACAATCTTTTTCTTTTTACTCGAAAGGGAACCAAACAAAAAGATCCCAAAATAGCCTGATGAATGGAATGGAGACCTGTGAAGAACATTCACAGCCATATTTTATGAGCTGCTGTCTAGATTTTTGTAAGAGGCTTGGAAATGTTTCCCTCAAATAAGCTCCATTTGAACCATGGTATAAATGAATAGAGAATGCAGATCAGATTACACCACTCTCATTTGGTGGGGTTTCATCATGTTCTCACTAGGGCTAACATGGAAGACTGTTCTGAGCCTTCTGTTACTGTTTTATAAGCAAGTTGGAGCAAGACTTCTGTCAGCAGAAGTTAAATGTACCAACTGAGGGCAGTATATCATCTGCACAAGAACTTGCTTAGAAATGGAACATGCATTTGTAATACAAAATTTTTTCAGGCAGCTAACTTTTCTTTCTCATCAGAATTTTTTTTCCAGCAGATTTTTCCAGCCTGTTACAGAATAGATGTTGTGACACACAAAATATCGAATCTGCTCTTGTCTGCACAGAACAGAATATTGCTCTCTGGTTTAATCTTTCAGTGATCACCAGAGTAGCAAATTATTGCTGCAGGAGGCCTGAAACAATTTACACAATATTTTGCTCATGAAGACTTAGTGTTATTTCTCAGCAATCACAATAGAAAAAATACATCCTGAATACCTTACTGCTTTTCAGTATTTATAGAGTTTGCAAAAAACATGTTCAGAGTTGCCAGTGCAGAAGACAAATAGAGGTGAACCTGCTACATCTCCATGTTCACAGGTCCAGCGAGTGGTGAGCCCGAACATCTATTCCTAAAAGGTGCCCACACAACCACAGGTACCACACAAAAGATATATATACATAGACACAGAAATGGCTACATAATTCATTGCAGACAGAAACACTAAGCACCCAAACAGCACCAACAGCTTCTGCTTGTTTTTCTCTCTGGCAGAGCAGGATAAAAGCCTGGTAGTAGAAAATAGACATGCACACACACACACACACACACACACACACACACGTATACATACATAAATGCATATATCTACAGACACAATGCAGATGCCCTAAGTAACTGGCCTCAGACACTTATCTCACCCTCAATCCTTGCTCTCTCCAGCTGCAGACAACTCAGGACCAGCAGCCCCACTCCAGCTGCTGGTCCACAAATGCACCTGCATGCACACTAGATATCCCTCCAGTAACCAACCTTAGGCACTCAGCTTTATCAAGTAACTGGCACTGGATCCTGTAATGTCTATTTGCATCTCACACACATACGCAAATGGATCCCACTCAGTCGACCCCACAGACTTTCAGACCTTATAGAAGTCCAAGACAACTATTAGGGAGACTGAGTCCCTACTGAAGCCACCTTGTAGACCCTCTGGGCTCTCTGGTGTCTGACCCAGATACCTAACCCCCAGGCCTCTTATTCTGTGCACTGGTAGTCCTAGTTTATACTCACTAGCAATTGCACACTGATGTACACATTGTGTATGTGCATGCTGATGTTGCTCACTGCTTGTGCTGACAGCACAGCCACACGTGGCCCTGTAATCCAAGGTCTAACTCCAGTTGCCAGCAATGAGACACTCATACACACACAAATGTGCTCAGTTTGGGTGATACACAGTGCTCTGTTTTTTGTGTAGAGTGAGCCATACCACGGTTCCTCAGAGGCACAGTGAATTAGTAAGTTATATTGTACTTCAAAACCACAAATACATACAGTGCTCAGCAATACATTTGCTATGCAACCAATTTAATCCAAAATGTTTCTGTTCTGCATTCCAATTTCACTGTTATATGCTAGTGCTTTCAGACTGTAAGCTTTATACAGAACTACAAAGGTATCTGAAATCAGTACATTCCATATTTCATATATATTATTAGAAAAGAAGTAATTATTTTGGCACATTCTAACATGCATAAGGTATAGAACATACTTATATACATGAAAAGAATACATAAATACAACTGAAATTCAAAGGTCTTTGGGTCATTTGAAGCTGACAGACCATTTATGAGGTAGCAAGGCTGAAGTAGTACCAGTACACCAGTTTTGTAGCTGACAGTACAGAAAAGGTAAATTTCAAACAGGGATCATGTTGTTTCCATGCAGATCTGGTCCTTTCCAACCACTTTCTACTGATTTACTGTAAAGGAACAACCTGGCATAGAAATGGCACATACAAGATAAGATACCAGCTTAATAGCTGAAAAATATCAAAGCAGTAACTTTACAGCCTAAAGGCCCAAACAACTTGGCATCAATGTTGTTACAAAACCAACAGGGCAGTTTGATAAGGAGCCTATCCCTGACTGATAGGAACAGGAACTCTCTGATGACCCCTACAAGGGATCTCGCTGTCTGCAACCCTGAAGTGAAGGAAGCCTTCAGCACTTGAATAGCTCAGAAGGAAAGTGTGTGGGGGGGAAAAAAAGGCTAGAAATCTATGTACTTCCTAACCCCATGGCAGAAGGACTTTAGAGGGCCAAATGTCCCACTGTGGGCCATCACATGATGGAAATTCAGAGAGCAGCATGTATCCTTCCTTCTTATTTCCATAGTTTTTGAAAAGAACATTCCCAATACACTCCAGCTAATGGCAATAGCCAGTTCACAGAGTTGTGCTAACACAAGCAAAAAATAACCCAACTCCAATGCAACACACATATGGAGGGAGCCTCCTCAGCACCAGCTGTTGTGCTCTGCACATCCCAGCCTGACTTGGTTGCCTCACTACTTACTGTGGATTTAGTATAGTCAGTGGTCCCGTGGCTGCTCTGTTAAGGAAAGTGAATGTAAAGCAGAGCAGCACAGTGTGGACAAGGCACTTCCAAGCATAGACAAAACAAATAGAATAAGACACACAAATCCCTGAATTGCTGTGCAGCAAATGCTTACAGCAATAGAGCTGTGCTTTTTAAGCACATACACTGGAGAACAGGGCTGTCCACACCAACACATGCTTTCTTGGGCTCTGATTTAACACCTTTCACAGCAAGCATTGTGCTTGGGCTGCAGAATTCTTTGGATACCACTGGCATAAAGATTTTTTCTGACCCTATGTTTTTCATATAGGTATAAAAAATACTTATGCTTGATTTTTGCATAGTCGCTACTGTGTTATGTTCCAACTGTGGGCACTATCAACCTAAGCAAGTGAGACTGCATCATAGGCACTACCTTCACATAGAAAGCAAAAGCAAACACCAGGAAAGTAGATTGTGTTTACTGCATTTTAGTCAAGAGTGACTAAAATAGAGGTGACCTCTATTACAGAGCTGGAATTCACAGCATTTTCTAAAAAGAACAGTATGTAAAATTAAGACTACACGGCATCAGAATGAGGCTAAAAACCTTCAGCTACTCTAAGGCAGACATCTGGCAACAGAAACCAACCCCATCTGAGAGTCCCTCAACAGAGCCATATGAGAAGGACCCACCATCAGCTTCTCCTTAACAGAATCAAAGACATCAGATGCACCAGGCCATGTCCTGATGGCGATGACCCATGTGAACCCACTCCTGAGAGCCAATCCATGACAGATCTTAGTAGAGTTTGTGGGAAAGAGCAGCAGCTCCAAAGCAGAGAAAAGCAGTTGCAAGAAGTGGCAATGAAAGAAAGTAGTAAGAGTTTAGACCTTCTTTGGTGTGCAGTAGGGTTGCCACTAGAAAGAGATACAAATAAAGACAGAAAAACAGAATGGTATTTTTAAAGGTCTCACCAGGTACTCTTGACATTGAAGTAAATCATTGGAGTTTCACCCTACTTAAGAGTGCAGGTGTGGACCCCTAACTCACCACCAAAAATGCATTAGCATTATGCTAGTATTATTGTCTACCCTATGTCTGAGAGCACACAAAAGAAAAGGGGCAGCATTTACAGCAGCTACAAAAGGGGAAACTGTAAGTGTGGTAGAAAGGCAGAGTTAGGAAAGGCAGTGTACCACAGACCAGGCTGCAAACACTTTTTTCCTTCTTTCATAAGAAAGGAACTTTCTCTGGGTCCAGTTAAGCAGCCAGCTCCTCCTCAGCGGGAGATAAACATTTACCATCTAGCCCATGAAGAGTAGGGTCAGCATTGCTCAGCCAGGCTGAGTTGCAGTTCTGGCTGTAATTTAGGCATCTGCTGAAATGCTCTTTTGCATTGCTACGTGCAACTCAACTGTGGGACTCATGACACGTGGCATGTCACTGACAGCACATGCTGTATACTTCGATTCTGACTGTGATTGACTTGGCAGTCAGTATAGACACCAGAAGTTGTGGATAAGCACAGGAATGACTGGCCTGATTTTCACAACTATAGAGCACCGGGTGCTCAAAGAGTCTCAGGGGGTTAAGAGTTAAAGTTTTGGTTCAGTCTGTTGTAAAGAAAACACATGCATATTTGCATTCTGGTGAACATCTCAAAAGTTTGAGATGGCTTAGTACAACTGTAATTTGCACCCATGTCTTCTTTGAAGACATGAGATGAATCATCTGCAAAATTGGTTGCAGATGGAGGCTCAGGTCTTGGGAGGCTTGAAAGTTTCCTTGCTGTTTGGAAGGGTTTCAATTTGCATCCAGAGCCAGTTCAAAATGAAAGATGAACCAAACCAGCTAATACATATTGCTGCGAGGATCTCCTTTGTCTGTTCACTGGAGAAAACTTCTGGCATAATAAAAGGCTGCTAAAAAGAAAAATAATATTTCTTTTTGAAAATGTTACCCACATTGTAAAAAATCTCCTTACATTTATCCTGTAGTGCTGTTGTGTGCCTGCCATAATTGAGCAGCCTAATGCAAAAAGAAATATTATACTATCTGAACACAAACATAATGGGTATTGAAAAAAATCCCTGGCAACAGCCAGAAGTTAAACAAACAAACACACACACAAATTATCTTGCCTAGGCATAGCATTTCTATTAAAGGCAGCAAATAGATTAAATGCCTTTGTGTTGGAAAGCAGGACATTTCTATACATATTTGTGTATATTAAATTCTAGCTAGTTCTACATTTTATGTTCAAAAGCATTTGTGATTGCAGAGCACAGACATCTACCTCTGTGTCCTGGAAAGAAAACCTGTGCTACTGAAAGCTATCACAAAGGTGTGGAGAAGAAATGGAGTGAAGCAAAAAAGGAGATAAGGTTTCCAGTCAACAGCATGATCACATAAACATAATTCTGCAAGAAAGATTTAAAGATTTTTCAGGTTAATGCTACAGATTGCACAGAAATTAAGCCTACATGGCAAAGTACCTAGAAGAGCAACTAAGGGGTTGAGAGGTAGAGCCATCGGAAGTAATGAGAGAGTATTAAACAATATCAAGGAAGCTTTATGTATTTTTGTCTTCCCTTTTACTTAGGCTGAACAACAAATTAACTGGGTTTTATGCCAGTTCTGAAGACAAGCTGATGAGGAACAAGCTGTAAATCATGCAGGGATTTTAATTAAAAAACCCCAGATATTGGAAAACAGAATTAGAGAAAAGCTACCACTGATAGGAAGATCCTATTGTTCTTGCTAAACCTTTTATGTATTTCTTTCCAATACATACACAAACATATATGCATAATATATGAAATCTATAAATTGGTTTTCTTTGCACCCTCCCCAGGCCACAGCAGGCATACTTTGCTGGCTTTACAAGCATGACATGCGTTAACGATAACTTGGAATGAAAGAGATTAAATTGAATGTGATTATAGTATTAGTCCTAAACATATCAGGGCTCTAGGCACTTAGCTATAAGAATCTTTTGGAATATTCAAATATGCCCTTTTCAAAATATACTGGAGAAAATGCTAATTAAAAACATTATTCTTTGGGCAGTAAAACATCCCAGTATTTCTTAATTGGCACTTACATTTCCCACAACAGTCCACCTGACACAGTGCAAGTTTTGAGAACAAAAGATTTTTCTCTTCTTGCCCATTTTTCAGTGTTTCCTCTGTTATTTTGGGGTAGTTTAGCTTACATTGTCAAATTTCTTTCTGGAAGGATAGAGAATGGTATGGAAGCTAATTAATCAAACCCCATAGCTGTCCACCAGCAAGCGCATATCTTAACCTACTTCTCTACACAAAAAGGACTTTTCTGATCATGATTGGGCCATTGTGTCCAACCCAGGCCATGTGCAACTGTGCTCCTTCAATGTGTCAGCTAATGAGAGCTGAAAAGCCAAACTAACAAGGCTTCTTCTAAATTAGAAAGTTCATTTATACCAGTCACATTTGTTTAAATTCCTGAACGCATAAAAGGCTGTGTGATAGTGTCACTACCACAGCAAAGCTGTAAAAAAGTGGATGCATGTCCAAGAAAACTAGTCAAGCAAGAGTAGATAGAGTTAATAAACAGTAAACACAAGGAGCGTTGGGCTTGAATGCTAATACGGTTTCAGGGGGAAATCACCTTTTTAATATTACCAGCACGAGTGTCTGTGTTCATGAGTTTTTCACCAGTTGAACAAGAGCTAGATTAATCCTGAATCCTGCTGTGACACCACAGGGCAGAAGTTCTTGTGCCTTTTTGGTGAGCACTCGCAGCAGTGAGCGTCCTTCCACCTTCTAAAGGGCACAATTTTCATTCACATCCGAAGCATCACTGATTTTCTCCTACACTAGGATGCCCACTACTTAAGAGTATTATTAACATAAATGAATACTTGATAAAGCTCTACAACAAGCACCTGAGGACTCTCGTCCATGCAGTAGTCTTTGTAGAGGGAAAATTTAATGGTTCAATTTAAGAAAGAAATCAAGACTTAGGGACACTTTTAGCTGATGGCTTCTTCAAGTACATGACTCTAGTTTAAGATGATTTATTCTGATCAAACTTCAATAATTACAGCTGCCATGAAATCACCTAAGAACAGCCAGTCTCTTAAGTAAGAGCGCCTGAGCCATACAGCTATTTTCTGCTTAGTCAGGCTTTTATTTGGCAGTGAATTTCTGTAAGTCTGCACATTTTTAATACACCAAATGAAAGTCTTGTTCTTCATAAGGCAGGAAAACTGTAAGTGCATGATACTGTCTATTGGACAATAATTGGTGCCACCTTCTCAGAAGTGCAGTGCTGACTATTATGGAAAACAGAGCATAGCATAGCTCTAGCTCAACAAATCACCAATGATAGACTTTGATTAATGCCCAAGAACTAATATTTAGGGAAGAAGTACAGTAAAGACCATGGCAGATCACCTCTTGTGGTTTTGGGGTTTTTTTTCCTTCCAGATTTCCCAAAGCTTGGTTTCTATTCCAAACCCATGGTCGAGTTGATTGCAAATCTCACAAAGACTAGGAATACAGTCTTTGGAAATGCTGGCCAGGTAACTGGAACAGCAAAGATTTCTTAGCTGTAACCTTCATTTCTTTTGGGCTGTTATACATGCTTTTCTTTTTCTGGTGGAGTAAGTTCCCTGTCCAATAGACAGGATTTTCAATGAGGTTGTTTGGAAATCTGAGTAGCACTGTACTCAGGTTAAAAATAGTACTCATGACCAATCTAGTACACTAGCATCACAGGAAGGAGGTGATTGAGTTTACCTTAATACAGGTAAGCTGAAAACAATGCTAGAAGATAGCAAAGTGAAGAGCAACTGATGGTGATCATGTGCCAAGTGCACTCCACATTCATGGGTATAGGTGTTCAGTTAAATTGGAATTTCTTTTAGAAGATGGACAAGAAGTTAAAATGGGGAAGTGTCATGAAATCCGTGATTCTGTTCAGACTCTCATAATGGTTTTGTTTTCATGGCATCTGAGGGCTTACTTTAATCTTTCTTTGATTGCATTTGGCTCTACTTTTGCAATCTAAATTTTAGTCATGTAACCCAAAATTGTTGCTAAGCTTATTTAGGGTCATATTGGCACAGGACAGCAAGGAACATTTGCAATGTAGCTGTAAGGATGAAGGTATGAGGTTTGTCAAGCAAATAGCACAACTTCCCTTTGACACAGAGAATTTCAGAGGCCTCTAGGAAAATATCTCAGTGTGCATCAAGACTCAGAACAGTTGTGATTAGGTTTGTCTTAAGACTGCAAGTCCAAGCAGTGATGATGAAGCAACCAGAAGAGTATTCCAGTCAGAAATACACTGCTCTCTGGTCAACTGAGATTTTGACATATCACCTCTGTTGATACTAGTCAGAATCTGACAGACCTGAAAAATGGATACCAGAGGGCAGAAGTGGTGGGTCCACTGATAGAAGGAATAAAAGTTGATTGATCCATAAAGGATGGGTGGAGGTAAGATCATTCATGAAAACAGCCTATTCAGAAAATTATACTGGAAGCACGTATACATTGGTATTTGTTCTCCTGGAGATTTGAATCCATACTGATATCTGTCTGTCTCAATTTTAACTTTTTTCATGAATTATTTATACATTCTTGTGATGCCTGTCCCCCATGAGAAGAACTAGAAATAAAGTGAAGGAAGAGAAAGTCACTCCTGGGGTAACAGCAGTTCAACGCACAGGAGTCATTTGTATTACTTTGGTATCTGTCTTGCTCAAGGAATGACACATCATGAATGTAATCTATTTAAAGACTCTAGAAAGGTATCCTTGTGACATCTCTGACCCAAGAAACCTTGCTATAGATCCCAAAGGTGCAGGGGGACTGGGCAAAGGCACGGTTGAATGTGAGGGCCAAAGTAAATGTATGTTTTCCCTCTTCCTGCCCACCTATGGCTTGCTCATCGCTCTCCACAAAACAAGCTGTTTTCTCCTTTACAAAGGCAGATGATTCAGTGGAGGAAGTGTCAGGAATAACAAGCAATACTGCAGGATAAGTAGTAAACCCCTACAGAATATATAATCCTTTATGAAGAATCTTTTGGAAATACTGTAAAAATATCTGTTTATTTATTGGAGGAGGGGGGACAGATCATAAGCATCCTATCAGTCAGAAACAGTCAGTGTGGACAGGCTTTAATTTGCTCTGAGACTTAGAGAAAAAAATATTACCTTTCATTCAGGGCACTAACATATCATCTATGCACAGAATAGGTTTTTGCTTATGAAGTACTAATGTTAATATGATTTCACCCCTGAGTAAATAGGATAGTAGATATATTTCTATACATGTGCTTTTAAGAACCTGTTTGAAGGAGGTAGTTTTAGTCCATCTTTTGAATAATAAAGTAATCCCTAAATGAGAAGCCAAAAAAAAAAAAAGAAAAAGAAAAAGAGTACCATGAGCTTGAATTCAGAGTTAATCCTTTCAAGCTCCATAAATCTTCAGTGACCATCAAGGCTTATGCAAGACATACCCCTATCTGAGCAGCAAAGATTAAGGTATAAGATCAATACGTGTAATCAAAATGTGTTTCATTTTTTCCCTTTCTCAAATGATAGCTAATAAGACCTGGAAAGATTTGAGAGTATGTCTGAAAAAAAGCAAATAAACTCTAGAGATACTCAAACAGATTGTAAGAGGTTGGTTAAATGTGTTATTGTTTGGTGGAAGGCACTGGAACATTTCCAGTTCTGTGCAACTTGTGGGAAAAAAAAAAAGAGAATAATAAAAAAGCTGATATTAGTATTTTCCATGTACATATATACAAGAAAAAAAATACTGGGCCTGATCCAGAACTCACTGGAGTTACAGGGTTATAGTGATTTAGAATCAAGCCAGATCTCCAGCAAGAAAAAAGCTCCTTTTACAATTTTACTATGTTTAACCCCAACTGTGTCAGAAGTATCATCACCTTCTGCCAAAAAGGCATCCAATTTTTGTATTGTTTGTGGATAATTCCATCCAAGGAGGATGGAATGAAAGAGATGTGACGTATCACACACAGACCAGTGATTTTGCACATCCAGGTCCATAAAAGCAACACAACAGTGTATCCCATCTCCACTGCCAGCCTTTAGAATCTGAGATACACCTCTAGAGAGCACTATGGCAGCTCCACTGTATAAAAAGCTTGGTATGCTCAACTTGAGCAGAGCTTTCCAAGAATGCTGTTCAGTACTCAAATAGGTGCCAAAATTTTGAGTCCGTTAACTTGCTGAAGAACAACACCATAAAGAACTTGATGGAAGCACAGAGTCTAGACCGTTGCAGCGACGAAAGAGAGACTGAATCACATTATTCTGCCAGAAGGAAAAGCATTAGCAGATTGATGACCACATGATAGTCTAAGTCTGTAGCAACATCTGTAAATTCAATGACAGTTTGTGGGAAATACCAGAACCAGTATTCAAGAGCAAGGAAGAAGAGTTAATTAAACAAGAGCTTGAAAAAGGACAGGCTGCCTGTGCCATATCTTGGAACTTTCCAATTTTGACTTTAGCAATAAAATCAACGTAGCTGTAGAATGCAATTAGCTGCTTAAACCAAATGAGCCTCTATAGCAGTCATAATCTAACATTAAAAACAGGCTTGCTTTTGATTTAAAAATATTTTTTCTACATTTGCAAAGTTATGCTTTCAAGGTATACTTATTAATTTATCCTTTATCTTGTCTAGCAAAAAATCTGACATTAAGTAACCTGACATGCATGAGGCAATCTGTACTTTTGTGGGTGGCAAATCTGTTCACTGACAAACTTCTAGAAAATCTGTCACCCAGCAGGCTCTGGAGGTCCCAAAAAGCAGCAGGACAATCTGCTACAGACCTGCTTGGGCCTTAGCTCTAGGTGGATAACGCACACGGCCATATTGCGGGGGGTTGTTCTCTCTTGGCAAGCAGTGGCTAAGCATCTTTGGCAAATGGTAAGAAAGTAGGGAAGAAAATTAAAGGTCACAAGGAGCACCATCAAAATGGACTTATTGGCAAACACCTTTTGCAAGACGAATAACTATAGAGAGGCAGGAACTTCAGAAACACCTGTGTTCACCAACTGTCTTCCCAATCATTATAAACTGTCCATTTCCATGCCTGCAGTTCTGCATCAGAAAAAAATAAGTTTATTCATTGATATATTGAGCATTGCTGCCCCTGGATGACTGATACCAGCCACAAAAAATAAAGTCCACTTTTACAACCTAGTTATTGTTCTGTTTGTGGCTGGGATAGAGTTAATTTTCCTCCTAGTAGCTGGCACAGTGCTGTGGTTTGGATTTAGGATGAGAATCATGTTAATAACACACTGATGGTTTTAGGTGCTGCCAAGCAGGCGGTGGTTTTTCAGCTTCTCATACTGCCCTGCCAACAAGGAAGTGGGGGTGCTCAAGAAGTTGAGAGGGGACACAGCTTGGGCAGCTGACCCAACCTGGCCAAAGAGATATTCCATACCATATGATGTCATGCTCAGCATATAACTGGGGGTCAGTGGTCTGGGAGGCAGTTCGGCTTGAGAACTAGCTGAGTATTGACTTTGGGTGGTAAGCAACTGTACTGTGCATCACTCATTTTCTACATTCTTTTATCATTATTATTATTATTCTCTTGCTTTTCTGTTCTGTCAAACTCTATCTCAACCCACAAGTTTTACTTTTTTAAAAATTATTTTTCCTTTGCAATTCTCTCCTCTATCCTACTGCAGGGAGGTAAGCAAGCAAATGGCTGTGTGGTTGGGTTAGCTGCCTGCCAGGTTAAAACACAACACTTAATTATGTATAAATACGTGTGATTTAGTTTAAACACCACCCCCACCATCCCCCAAAACAACAAAAAAATCCCAACAAAAAAACAAACCCAAGTTTGGAATATAAACAGGCTTAGTTGTCCTATCAAAACTCTCTTTTTATGGTGATAATTAATTTTGTGTAGGAAATACTTTAAACCTTCCTCCAGGACACAAGCAATTGACAAAACCTACCACAACCAAAGCTATTGATAATAAATATGGCAGGACTAAAATTATGCTAAATGACCAAAACTATGCATTTGTGATTTTACATGAAATCAGGAAATGCATGGAAATCCTCATAACTTAAGGAGAATTGAAAAGGTATTACCACAAGAAGAAAGAAAAACAACTGAAAAACCTCAGTGTATCCTAAACTGTCATGACAATTTTCATTTAGTACTGGAGGTTAACCCATTCTAGACTACTATCACACAGTAGTGACACCATTAAAGACTATTTTGATTGGATGTAATAACAAGAACTTTGGTGCTGTGTGGCAAAGAGGAATTTTTGTTCCTTAAAAGATACAGAGATTTGCAATGTGGCTTCTGTCCAAATCGGAGAGGAAAATACAAAAAAATGTATCAAAAGTGTTTAAAGGATACATTTAAATAAGCTGGTTTAGTTCATTAGACATTCAGGCTATATTAACTTTTGTCCTTTTTGTTATATAAAAAAGGTACAGTTGAAGCTAGGACACAAAATTCCCAAACCAGAAGAAATGGCAACATCAACAATAAAATTATAAGCATTAAACACAAAATTATTTCATTTGGAAAAACAGAAGTATGTGATGAATCAGGGTTTTTTTTAAAAAAAAAAGCCTCCTACTCCTCTTTCTTTCTTAAAAAAAAAAGTTGCAAAAATTTTAAATACATTTGGCTTTTGTCTAGAATTTAAATAAAATGACTACCTGAGTGTTTCCCCAATCAGTTGCAATTTTGTGGACTGTCAGAAAATCACAGATAAAGTACCCCAGGTTGCACCTACTGCTTACGAGTCTGCAATCGCTTTCTGCCTCAAGTGCCTCACACAAATCATTTCTCTCCACATCAAGACATGGTCAGACCCTGCACATTCCTGTTTCTTCCACTGCCAACCTGCCACAAAGTCCATCAAGTAGAACAGACCAAGTTAATGGTAATTTTTCCTTTGATCTGTACTATTTAGGTGCATTCTGCATTTACACAGCGGTGTTACAGCTGCAACAGCACAGAAAGCAGGAGCAGAGACCTTGCTTATGCTCCTACCTGCATGAAGCACTTGATTTGCTCTTTCATTATTTCAGTCTTATACAGGATAAAGTTTATCTCCTACCCTTGTTTTCCCAGGAGGCTTATTTGTTCATCAGGCATTTATTTTAAAAAATGCTCCAGTAATTTCCATGTACATTGCTGCTTGGTGCAGGGAAAATAGATTCTTTTTATAGATTTATTTAATTCACAGATGCTATTTTAATTGGCCTCCCGTGCAATTGTCTCTCACTAGGAATCTGGATGGCTCTGGGGAATTGGCAGCAACTTTCAGAGCTTTTCCAGGTCAGTGATTCAGATGTAACCAGAGTCACTGGTGACTGAAAATTAATGTGGAGAAAACTATTTGATGGCCTCTGTGAAATACAGTAATGATTTCAGTCCAGTTGCAATTTGACAGATTACCAGCAAAACCAATTGGTGGTTTTATGGGGCTTTTTGGAAAAGTAGCCAGAAAAGTAAGTTCTGCAAATTATCTTTCACATTAGGGCTGAAGGCAGCCATAAGACTTGCAAGTATGAAGTCCTTATTATCAGAACACCTTTTCCATGGTTAACTATGGAATTTTCATTATTTCACCAAATTCTCTCAGTTTGATATCCTGGAGGCTGTTAGCCATGCTCTGCTCTATACTAAAAAGGCTAATCTCTTTAAGCTTCATCTGTTATCCAGGGGAGGGAGGAAGGGAGAGAGAGGGAGATGCTTCTCCTGCGCTGTCCTCTACAGAGCCTAACTTGGAGGTCCTCTCTGCATTGACTGGAGGGACTCCTTTGGGCATGTAACCTTTAGAAAGCTAAAAATTGACTTTCATAGCCTTCTCCCTCACACCCCTGCATATACACTGCAAGTTTTAGCCTAGATTGCAAAAAAAATGTGTCAGACCACTGACCTCAGATAAAAACCACTTTGGCACAGCAGTTTGGGCTTCATCCCTCATCAAACTTTAGATACAGGAAGTCCTAACTGCTTACAGCTTCTAGCAAAAGAAAAAGCAGTTTTTCACCTCACAGTGCTATTTGGTTAGCACATGCTTGTTTTCTAAACTCTTTCTCATCATACTGACAAGCCTCCCTCAAGGCCTGGCTTTTAAAACAGCAACACATAGCTCAGGTCTTTTTCCTCTTTTCCCCACAAAAGGGAAAAGTTAGGAAGCACACTTTTGTCTGTAGTAAAATACTGATTTTGTAGGCCACAAGTTCCTGCAGTCTTCAAGAAAAGGATGCACTCATTCAGGAAAAGTTAACGTACAAATTTAGGATGAGCAGGAGATGCCTGTGATCTTCAAATCCCTATATAACATTTTCAAATTCCTAGATAACATTTTTGTTCCCTCATTAATTCCTGCTAAGAAAAAAATAATCAACAAGGAGATTAATTTCTTCCTAGTTACTTTGCCTGTCTCTCAGTGGTGTACCAACACAGGGCTATTTGGGTTGTTTTTCTTGTGAGGTTTGTAATGAACTGCTGCTGGTAAGAAACTAATGAGGTTGTCAAAAGCTACACCAAACAGTTCTGCAACTTCTATAAGCAGGGTAGGGCTTATTCAAAATATATAAAGAGCTACACAAAACTCAGCTTTCCTCAGAGTTATATGAAGAAGAAAAGGTCTTTTAGTGTCATGTCAGGAAAGACCCGTAATGGGAAATGAAAATTGTCCCAGGAAAAATAAAAGACATATAAAGAAACATAATGACACACATTGTCCAAGGCCAAGGAAGTGAGAAGCAATACACAGCTAAAGCCCAGTTAGTTGGTTTCCTGGTCTTAAGGGGAAAAAATAATTCTCTCTCTTGTCATAACTTCATCAATAGTGCCTTCTGCCAGGAATGAAAAGTATTCTAAACCTAAAAGATTTCTTCTCTGCTTTGTGTATGCTGGAGATCCAGTGTTTAGAAGCTCAAATTTAATTTACAGCTTATGGCACCCACGAGAAGTTTAGAAATTCAGAGCCACCAAAAAGAGAAAAAAACCCCAAATTTCTGCTACTTCACACTTAAGGGCAGGGGATACAGGGCTACCTTCTGTGCAACAGCTGATTTTCTGCCTTTTTTCCCCTCCTGCTATTCAATGGTCAATTTGCAGCTAGCTTTATTATCTTCTGTAAGTGTCAATGGTTGGAAACAGCTGTTTGAAATCCATGGCAGTCCCCAATCCCACAGAAAAATATAAATAGGTAAACTGCTGTGCAGTAATCCAGAAATTAGTAGGTATAATACATCATCTTCTATTACAGCTGTCAGTTCTGGAGGGTCTTGGTTCTGAGCCAAAAGGCAGTCAGGCTGTACAGGAGACTGCACACCAGAGCTTTCTGACTGCACAGCTCTGAAAATGTGGGCAACTATCCCTGTGAGGCCCAGGCTTTGAATCTTTGCCTAAGCCCAGAAAAAAGCAGCAGAAAAAGCACAGTTGCTCTGCCAAGGGATCATTCTAATTACCAAAACAATAGGACAGGTAGAGGATTCCTAGTCATAGGAACTGGTGTTATATTGAAAACATAGAATCATAGAATGGTGAGGGCTGGAAGGGACCTTAAAGATCATAAAGTTCCAACCCCCTGTCAAGGGCAGGGACAACTCTCACTAGACCAGGCTGCTCAAGGCCCCATCCAACCCGGCCTTGAACACTTCTGGGAGGTGCATCCACCACCTCCCTGGACAACCTGTTCCAGTGCCTCACCTCCCTCATAGTGAAGAATTTCTTCCTAATATCCAATGTGAATCTACACCCTTTGAACTTAAAACCCTTCCCCCTTACCATATCACTGCATGCCCTTCTACAAATTTCCTCCCCAGCTTTCTTGTAGATCCCTTCAGGTACTAGAAAACCACTATAAGATCTCCCTGGAGCCTTCTCTTCTCCAGGCTGAACAAGCCCAACTCTCTCAGCCTGTCTTCATGGGAGATCTATTCCAGCCCTCTAATCATCTCTGTGGTCCTCCTCTGGACCCATTCCAATCTGTTCCAAGTCCTTCTTATGGTGTGGACTCCAGAACTGGACACAGCACTCCAGGTGGGGTCTCATGAGAGAAGAGCAGAAGTGGAGAATCACCTCCCTTGACCAGGATGTGATCAGATCCTCAGCTGGTGAAAGTTATTGTGGATCACTTTATGGTGCTGTTATTAAAGCAGAGAGCCCAGCCTTCTTTTGTTAACATAGTGAACTATATTTATATGTCTTGTCATTCTGCTACAGAAGCTGATAAAAACAATTCCATGCCAAGGTATTCATACACACAGTTCTCAATGTTCATGCATGCACTGAAGTGCAGAAGAATCTCTGGTCAAGTATGTGTCAGTTTTAACTTTCTGAAGCTGCCTACTTTCTCCTGAGGAGATCAGATGTGAAGCATGCAGGTACAGAGGGTATGGAGTTATCCACACCATTCCTGTCCTCTCTCTCCAAGTTCCTTGCTGCTGAGCATAGCTGCTCTCATAACAAGCTCCTTAGACAGCCCATAGCTCTCTTACCAAGGTAAAGAGCACTGCTTTACTCTCTCTCAGTATACTATGATGATGCAAAGCAGTTCAGCAGTTACTACACAAGTAACTGAGTCATCCCAGCAGGCAGAGAGCTATGGGGTAGAATTCCTAAGAGTCACCAAAGTGTTAGTAGACCCTGCTTGCGAACGGGATACACTAGGTACTTTGTAATTGGTGAGGAGCTGGGAATTCAACTGAGTCCCCAAAGGCTTGGGTGTTTCGCCAGCACCTGACCGCAGCCAGAACAAGCTTGAGGAAAAGCATCCAAGGCAGATACTGGCACTGCTGAACTGGGTGACCCTGAGAAGCAGCTCAGATCATCCAGCATATAGCTGGGAAGACTCATGGGACCTGAGTATCTGTTGCTACCTCTTACTCAACAACGGTCTTCATGGCTATTATATTACAAATGGAAATCACATTTATGTAAGACAGCAGTGTCATAGTTAGCCTGCAAGAGACAAATAGTGGAAAGGACAACTGGTCTCTAGTTCTGCAAGTTTTCAGTGTGCTGTAGCCAAACAAACTTTGCAGAATGAATGCTGCTCCAAAGAACAGAAAAAGCTAGCAAGGAAGGAATAGGTTCACGTTCTCATCTGTTGAAAGCACAAGTCCATAATAATGACAGGAATCAACGTTATTGGATAATTTAAGTAATTACACAAGTGCCTGACTCCTCCTCTGCAATCCCTGTAATGTACCCATTTTCTGGATCAAGAAGCATTGGACTGAATTTTGTGGAGAGCACAAGGAAGACAGAATGAAAGACAAAGAAATTAAGAATTTATTAAACAGCCCTTAAGGTAGAGAAATGAGATGCTTACCCATTGCTTTTTACAGTGTACCTGTGCACATGGTCAAATACAGATTCATCTCTCATGGAAGCAAAGTGTGTGCTAATGGGTGCATCAGCCTATATACACATGCATAAAACTTGGAACACTCAAGTCTGCTTCACATAGATGTGCCCACATACCTCTTTCAGAGCACTAAGATGTATGTTTCATCACGACATACCTGTTGCAAGAGATCTTTATTACATGTGACTTTAGAGACTTAGCTAAATGCTCTTGTTGAGAAAAGGCATCAAAACAGAGGAGAGCGATGTCCACAGTCAGAAGCAGTTTCATGTCGATCAGGCTATTCAGGTACTTTGATTTTTAATGCTGTAAAATATTCACCTAGGTTTTAAAGAACCTTTGCCCTTTCTGAGAAGTAGGAAACAGGCTGTTGCTGAACTTTCTCAGCCTTCACTACAGAGAATATCACGTTCTTGAAACAAGTATAAGCAGCAGCTAGAGAAGTCCAATGCTTGACAGCATCGTGTCCAAGAAGCAGTGGCTCCCTAACACACAATTTGAAAGTGACTGCTTCTAGGAACAAAGCTAGTTCCTACACACTGATTTTAATCACTACTGCTAATCACATCTTATCTTAAAGCTAACATAGGGCATTTTGGCAAAACAGTTTTCTGTGTTTCTGTTAGTTTCTTGCATTGTTTTGAAAGGTTTTGAATTATTCACTACAAAAATAAGGAGTGCTATATAAAGAAGCTATTGAGATTACAGATATTTCAAATGTTCACTTTTCTGGCTATGTGCATGACAAGCATTGACTTTTCTCCTGACAAGATGGTATCAGTTGATTTAGCTGGAGATGGTGGCCAAACCAACCTCAGGTAAGGGAAAAGTCCTGGCCAAAATCTCTGTTTCCTGTAATGACCATAACAGCAGTGAAGTAAAACTACTCAGTTCTAGCCCTTGTTTTTAAAGCTTTTTGCAAGTGTCAGGGGAAAGTGGTTTTGGCTTTACTGTATTTGATTATGGTAGTGGACAAGCACAACCTGAAGTAAGGACCCTTTGTAATAACAACAGAAAAGAGGCACTGAGCACTTTCAGATGGGATTTTATTCCTATGTTAGGGTGAAGCACATAGTTTTCTAGGAATGCTTACTTTCCTGAGCAAATCAGTTTAAGTTACCTTCCTGACTTTAGGGTTGCAAAAACTAGGTAAACTGAATATTATACTATATTTTCATACTCATATAGAGCATACTTTGCTCAAAAATTAGCAGTCACCAGTTGAAGTGGTGAGATGACCTTAGCCCATGGTCACAGCTGCTGGGCATCTCAGTCACATTAAGGGAAATTTCTCAAGGGTCAGCAAATTAACAGACAAACAAATACTCAATGAGTTATAGAATATAGTGGATATAAATTAAAAAAAACTTGTAAATCCTGCTTGTAAAATGCTTGGGGGTTTGGCTTGGTTTTTTTTCCTCTGTCTTTGAAATGGTTCATCTAATCCTCTGTAAGTCACTTTAAAATTCTTATTTAAAGGGTATTCAATTACCTCTTGATTATTATTGTTGCTCTTCATTGAAATGAAATATCAACTAAAAATGTGAACATTTTCACTGTGGCTAAACCAATTCAGAATAGCAAGACTTTCCAGCACAGAATTTACAGTTAATTCCTTAGGAAAATACACATCTAACACAAATAAAGGCATTGCACAGATTCTGGGGACAGATGTTCCCTGTACTACCAAGCATCCTGTGAGGCTGTTTTTACCTAGGGATAACAGGCATAATTTTAGCTACTTCAGGAGAAAGCAAGGAATACTCTACTTGTAGATGCTTTGGAAACGTGCCTGAGTGACATGCAAGATGACTAACTGAAGTCCCAGCAGAGAGGAAAAATTAAATGTGAACAGATGGACTAATTCAGCATTTTCAAGTAGTGAAATCCAAACGTGAAAGAAACCCGTCCGGCTATAGATGACAAGGCCTGTCTCAGTTCAACCTTCAAACTATAAGGCAGGCTCTTCATTTTTATTATTATTTTTTTTCCTTCATCAAATTAATCTTCTTGAGGAGACTGGCATTTCAGCAGGTTTGAAGCAGTCAAATAACCTTCCCTCTACTGGGGCTTCCGTTTCAAATCAAAATTCAAGGTACCTCTCACTAGACTTGTTGCTTTCAGTCTACTCCAGAAACACAAAGCCAATCTGCAGAGTCTGTTAGTTATGTGTGCCAACAACATCCATTTGGAAAAGGTCACAGGAGAAGAAAAAGTTTCCATAGGTCAGCTTTGAAGTGCTCTACCAGAGGTAGGAGCAGATACCTAAACGACTCTCTTTAATATTGCCAGGTCCCAGCATAAATTGATGATGTGCTAGTTTTCTGAGAGCTACATTTGGGTGAACTATTAAAAATTCTTAATTGAAGACAAAGAAAATGAGCAAGAATACCTACCAAGCTACACTCTCACTTGCCAAAGTCCCTTATCACAAAAAAGAATAATCTCATTTATTTGTAATCTACCAGCAGCATGGTAAATCATGTAAGATAGGTCTTGGCACTGGGCAGCAGTAAGAAAGTAGACAAAGATAGGTGATTTTTTTTTGTTGGGTTTGGGGTTTGTTTTGGGGTTTGAATTGGGGAAAGAAGATTTCTGGGGAATCTGAAGTGCCTTGCTATTTCTACATGAGATGAGTAAGCATGTAAAAAAAACCTCAAGAAAGAAAAAACTTTATGGTGTTTTGACTTGTAATACTTCAAAACTTCCTATCATTTATAATCCTAGTGGCTTTTTTGAGAGAAAAATCCTCAAACAGATAGCAATCCTCCTGTTAGCTCTGAAGATCTCTTAGAAATGCAAAGCAATGGAAGATTTCCCCCACCCCCCTAGTTTTCAACACCATGCAAATTAAAACTTACAGTTATTTCCACAAAAAGTTTTTTGAGGAAAGTCAAGTGGGCAATGCAGGAAAGGAAGAACATGCAGTAGAGAAAGCATCATTTTAAGGTTGTGACAGAATTCATAATCAAACTAAGATGCAGAAATTCCATCAAGTATTTGGGGGTATACTGTCTTTTCAGCAGAATAAAATAATTCTTAATATCACGCCATATTTCAGCTGAGGTTTATTTTGCATAATTTATTCATATGGATCCTGTTTGTATTACAGAGCACTGTTACAAGCATGAAAAGGATCCATACTTATCTACACATAACATAGTTGTTCATTATTTATATGTATTTCCAACAATACACCTAGTTCTATACATTTTCCTTTGGTTTAGATTATTTATAAAACCAAAACAGTCTCCACAGAGGTTCTTTCCCTCATAACCACTGAAACACTAATTCCCAGCTGCTGGAATACTACAGAGAGCAGGCTGAGGGCAACTCACAGAGTCTCTAGACAGAAAATTGTTAAAAGAACACGTTTCTATATACCGTGGTCTGCAATGGCCAGTAACAAAGGCAATTACAGATCACATTTATTTCCTCACTCTGGGTCTATCTTTATCTAATAGCTAGTGAAAGAAATTTGTAATTGACCTGGGACAGAAATCTATGATGACTGAACTACACATAAAACTAATCTGTGTTCTAGGTTCCCTCATTTAACAATACACATATAGAAGTTCGTCACTTTTCAGGAAATGAAAGTGAACTGGGTTTGAAGTTAATAAGGAAGCTGAGTATATGGTGAGCAGCTCTGCTGAGCTTCTTGTTATCCTACTTAGAATGTAGACCAGATACATGTCATATTCTTTCACAGTGATTTTGCCTGATATACTTACTTTCTTGGAAGGAGTTCAGCTGCACTACTTAGTGTATTGCTATATGAAGGGATAAAAAAAAGTATCTGGGAACTATTGGCAACAGTACAGGCATAACTAAACTGTTGACTATAACAGAAATACACATGGAATATAAAAATGTGAGGCATAACAGCAATAAAGTAGAAGATGCTGGTAGTAACCAAGATGCTGATGGTAGCCAAGATTTACCTATACTGAGAAATGTGGAATTCATCACAAAACCTGAACTAGTACAGTAATGTAATTATCTTTCTGAAGTGCATCCCAAATCTAATAACTGCTTTGCAATTCTTACCAATGAAGTATAGAGTGAATCACTGATGATTAGATCTATTAGCTAAAGACTAAATGGAATTATTACAAATAGGGAACAGGCCCTGGCAATATGGCATAAAAGGTCTCTGAACAAAGAGCTCTGTGGGATCACACTGCAGACCTACCCATCTGAATGCATCCATTTCAGAGTAGTAGAATTATTCCTAGAGAGTTGTCATTTTAGTTTTGTAAATAAAACTACAACCTACTATCAGACAGAAGTTTCCAGCATGTTGAAAATCTGAAAATATAAGGAAAAGTAAAAAGGACCAAAAAAAGAGTCAGGTGTATAATGTAATATATTTTAGATATGTTTTCAGGCAACTGATTGAAAGGAAATCAGAACACAAGCATATGCTGTTTAGATGAGCAATCTTTAAATTCCTCTTGCTGTGATCTTCCTACCATAAACTATCTGCAGTTACTAGTGTCTATGATACAGCAACAGGGAAAAGCCCCTCCCCAGATCTCCTTTGCAGCACAGGTTTCACTAGAGCAGAGAGGGAATTTTTCTCCAGAGAAGCTTCAAATTGGCTCTAGAATCCCTTTAAAACAGGTTATTACAATTTAGCAATATGTGCTGTGTAAGCCAGGGAGGGGACAAGCCCTGCAGAAGTATTCCTTGGTTTTGTTTCTTTCCCTGCCAAAATACTGCTTCCTCAGCCCTTGATCAATGCTCCACAATTGGATCTTTCTCCCCTACAACTGCCCTTGGCAGTTCTCCTGCTCACGGTTTCTTATAAGAAACATGGCTGGGAAGAGTAAAACAGAGGAAAATGAACTGACTCCCTTCTAGTATTAACTTAATCTCTAAAGAAAGGAGACACCAAGTGAGATAGATTGACTAAAATATATTTTTACTTAGCTTCCAAAACCAGGAGCACACATGCTTTCAGTAACCTTCCGGTCCTATTGATTAAAGTCTGCTTATCTTAACTCCTCCTATTTTACTACTCACAGAAGAAAACTGCTTCTGCTGACACAAGTTCCATTTATTTTTAATAAAATACTAGCAATTAAAAATTGGAAAATGGCAGAGTATGCCTTTCCTTTGTTGGAGCCATGCAGTAATTACATTTACTTATGTTAGTTTTGATTATGTAACAATCATAGAATCATAGAATCATAGAATGGTCTGGGTTGGAAGGGACCCCATGGATCATAGAGCTCCAACACCCCTGCCACAGGCAGGGCCACCAACCTCCAGGTCTGGATCTACACAAGGTTGCCCAGGGCCCCATTCAGCCTGGCCTTGAACACTTCCAGGGACGGGGCATCCACTACTTCTCTGGGCAGCCTGTTCCAGCACCTCACCACTCTTTCTGTAAAGAGCTTCCCCCTAATATNAAAAAGAATAATCTCATTTATTTGTAATCTACCAGCAGCATGGTAAATCATGTAAGATAGGTCTTGGCACTGGGCAGCAGTAAGAAAGTAGACAAAGATAGGTGATTTTTTTTTGTTGGGTTTGGGGTTTNAGATAAATTTACTCTACAGTCAAGAAATTAAATGCAGTATTGAGCTCTATAGTTAGAGGAGGACCATCTGCAGGTAGAGTGGACTTGGGTATTCTGTTCATGCAGATGGCCTTAGCTTTCACTAAACTTCACTTCTGCAAACAAGTAACACCTTATTTAAGATGGGTTATCACTGAGTGGATTTAATTGAAAGATGGGGCATTTCTGTTGTGGTTATGCACATTTCATTAGAAGCATCGGTGTGGGAAAAAACAAACAGGAAAATTATGTCTGCGTAGATACTAACCTTCCATGAATTGAAAGGGAGGCAGTTGCCAGCTTTCTTGATACTACTTACTATTTTACAGACTTCTGTCCAATCCATTATGAATTAAAGACAGCCTGAAGACTAAGAAAAGAGAGAAGTTACAGTCTGCGCAGGCAGAGGGAGAACTTACACCAGGGCTGTCATTCATCTGTGCTTAGACAAGCCTTTAGCCCAGTGATGGTGTAAATGTTCACTGCCAGGCAGAACAGCTCTGAGAAGACAGGCAATTAGGCTAAACTATTAGATGCCCCTAAATAGGGCATCTATTTTGGTATAAAAGATACTTAGCTGGGACAAAGGAGAGACACCTTAACTCAGGGTCAGGCTGTGAAGTATTAGGGATGTTTGTCAGCTCATACTACAGTGATTACACAGTTAATTATTAATTTTGAAGAGTTTTGCAATACTGCTGTGACAAGCTTACCTCACAAAATGTTTGGGGTTTAGTGAACAGTTGGAGAGTTTTGTAATGAGAAATTATTTTATTTGTAAGAAAAAAAAGAGAGGGAGAGGAAAAGAAATCTGGTTTACCTAACATGAAGGAAAACCCCTTACAGTGATAAGAAAAACTAAAATTAAAAGAAGAGATTTAAATAAATGTTGCTTCTAAATGGAGCACTTAATTACAACTCTAATCTTCTCACTTTGTTAAAGAAAAGCTTTAAAAAGCAACTTCAGCTAAAAGAAGCCCAAACATTAGTTTGAGAACAAAAATAAAGCATAACCTATTTAGACTTTTTATATGAGCGTAGTTTGTTGAGGTTTTTATCTTGCTTCTTCCCTAAAATTAAGAGGCTGGTAGAATAAATATTTGTCAAAAGCACTACTGTCACCAGATTAGTCATTTCAGGGCTGTCTTTTTAAAATCAGAATTTCTTGATCATTAATTTACTTTGCTCTAATCACTGACACCTTTCACTGGGCTATAGAGAAACTCCTGCTGCCAGGAACATGCCAAGTACATTCACTCAGGTATTTATGCTTTCATTAAGAACATATTATACCAGCATCACTACGTATACATTTTCAACTGTACTACCAGCAAAGCTGTTAAATCAGTAGAGCTATAAAGCCCAAGGGAGTTAAAATTGCAAAGCTCACAAATAGTAGATTACATTCAGTAAAATCACAATCAAATGTCACTATGCTCCTGATTGCAAACAGTCCTGTTCCAGCTGTGCTCATTACTCACTATTCATCATTCATTCCCTTCTTAGAAGATTTTCAGGACTGATATTCTTACAGTGGTATTTATAACTTCAATAAGGAAAACTAAGGAGAACAATTCCTTAATCCTGAGTCCTGAGCAGTGTAAGGCCGAAATGGATTTAGATGAAGTATTTCTTCCTACAAATTATCCTGTTAGTACATGACTGAAGATAACACACAAAAAGTTTTCAAAGCTCCAACACTGCTTATCTTTGAATGTCACTTCCTGATCAGCTACAACACGATCATTAGCTTTCTATATTGCTTCCAAAGTACATTTCACCACACCTACCCTTAGGGTAAACATAAAAATTACCTCACAAGTGCTTTGGCCTACATTTATGCGGGACACCCAGGAAAACTTACAACTCAAGTTAGGTGTCTAATAACTCTGCACAAAGTATATGGAGACTTTAGCATCTAAAAATGGATTCCTAAGTAAGCACGCTGGAGGAAGAGGCAGCTATAGGTGGCTACCTAAGGCATTTAATAAGCCAAAAAAAGAAATGAATGTTTAAAATGTAATGACACTGTCCTCCCTGTACACCAACCCTGATACATTTACATATAGACTGAAGTAGATGCATATGCTGCACTGGGTCCCACAGACTCTTTTCACAACTAACCACTCCAGACAACCATTTTCCTCGTTCAAGCAGCACAGCACTACCTGTGCCACACTCAGGTTTTGAGGGATTTACTCTTGCTGTATTTACTCTCACTCCTCCCATCTCCACATCTACAGGTGACTCTGGTTATAAGCTGCAATGGAGCAGTCCTTCAGGAACTGAGAAATACAAGTCTGAATCTCTTCCAGGTGAAGAGGTTATTGATTCAGGCCTCCTGCTTCATGATCACCAAATGGTCTGATCTGATAGAACAAACCAAGTGGGAGACCTGTCATGTCTGTCCCCACCCCCCAGCCCCCTTTCTTTCCTGCTTTTTAAATAAAGTACCAACAGCCTTTGCCCCCTATATGGAAATTGTTGCTATCCAGCAGTTCTACCTTAACCTTGCAGGGGCAGAGGGATAACTAACTTTGTGACTATCAAACTAGTTTGAATGTAATATGTTTAATGTGGCCACACTGCCTGGGGCTTTTTGCAGGTCTAAAATTTAGGCAGAGCAGGAAATCATATTTCTACCTAAATTGCACTATTATGACCAATGCAGTACTTTTTTTTCTTAAATCACCTTCATCCTTTAAAAGAAACAAAGAAAAACAAATTGCAGACTTGCAAAATCTTATTCCTGACTCTCAGCTGGATTTGAAATTACCTTAAAGAAAATTAGACTGATGGATACTAGCCATTAATCCTTCTCAGCACAGAGAGTACTTTTCTGATATTGTCATGAAAAATGAACCATATTCTTTGAAAGAAGGAAAGACTTGAATAATAATCTGCTGTCAGTCAGTCATGGGCATTAAGGGACAGCAGCAGCTACTTCTCCTTTGCTTGGACATAGACATTTTTCTTCAGTGTATGCAGACAGATCTTCACTGTGTTATTCATTATTGGAAACTAATGGCTGTATAGCTGCCCTTCACTTCTGGTTTTGGATCATTTAATCCAGGACAGTGTTAATTATCACAAAATAACCAGCTATTAAAAAACCTCAGGACACAAAAAGTGGATGTGTGACAGAATGAGAAGGGGAGATAGTAACCGGTTTGAGACAAGCTCTCAAAGCACCTTCATATGCTACCATAATATGCAGAAAAGAACAGGGAGACTAATATATTGGCAAACAAGAGCTCTCCAGTGTTTCATCTTGTTACGAATGCTTTCAGATGGATGGTATAACCAGTCACAGTACAGAAGATAACAGGCTGTGTTACAGCAGGACCTCAACAAAAAATAGGGACCACCATCTAATTAGGATTTTCCAGTAGCATCTCAGATTTCTGTGCAGACACTTCAGAAATTATCCAGTGAAGAACCTATGATTTGCCAGAAAATGTGCCTGTAAGTGGTCTTTGCAGTTTGAGCAATAATTAAATAATAAAAAAAGTAACATCTATGAGAGTGTGAACAACCATCACAGAACACACAGTTTGTAACTTCAGCTTCTGCCAGGGAAGGCTACATGATCCAGCCCAGATGTTTATAACAACAGTATAAATGAGCTTCTGCCAGGAGCAAGCAACTTGTTTAATCCAGTCTTTGGCCAGAGAATGGATCAAGTAACCTTCTGAAGCCATAATGATCATTTTTCCTATCACAAGAATGACCAGTTTCCGATGTGGCCAGTAGACAGAGGAAGAATATACATTCTTTCTCTTCTCATTTCTCGTTCAGGCAGAGCAGGTTCCTGCCTTATAGAAATACAGTTGGAGAAACTGACCCCATATACAGACCTTGCCATCTAGAGAGGGCTGAGGATGGGAAGAATTAAGCATTACCTTTCCCATTTTGTAGATCAACTGTTAGAAAGAACAGAAGCCTTAGGGAGAAAAAAAATTAAGGTCTTATTTACAGCTGAAGCCTCAATATCCTTTTGACCCTATCTTCCTAAAGTTAGTCACTGGCTTAAATGCATTCTTGAATCAGGAAGGGGCAGAACAAATGACTCATTTTACTCAAGGGAATCCATAGTGTAGTCAGAATAGGAAACTACATCCACAAGTTGTTGGACTGTGAATCAGTGACAATTTTATCCTTTGCCTCTCTGCAGTAGTGCAGTACAGAAACACTTGATGTTTATCTGATTTAACACAAGCCATGCTAAATGCTGTATCTAAAGTAGAACATTTAAATGGTGGATGGTGAAGAAGAGTCAGAGAAAAAGGCTGGGAGGGAGAAGAATTAGGAATGACATTTTATGTCTTTTAAAAGTCTGACCTTTTAGAAATATCACTGTGTACATTTTAAATATTAATAAAGGCACTAGCTGTTAGAAGGCACAAGGTTGTTGTTGGGGGATGACCTTTTATTGAAGTAAAAGAAAATTGACAGTTTTATTAGCCACAGAGTACTGCAAACAGAAGATACAGGAGAAAAGCAAGCAAAAAAAGCTGTCATTGTAATTAGCTACATTGTGTAAATTAATCTAAGGATGTGGCTGTGTATAAATATTGCTGTAGGTCCCTCTGTATCTTAGACCAGACTTTTCAAAGACCTTTAGAGTGAAAAATGAATAGCATTTCCCACTTCAGTTCTTTAAAGAGATGATGATCCCAAAGAAAACAAGCATGACACTGGGACAAAAATCAATGGAATCTTCATGTCTCCGTGATCATCACTTCTTTGTGCTATTACAGGCACCTCCCTTAGCAGATCCAAGCAAGGCCCCCTTTTCAAGCATCACCAATAGAAGGACTAGAACAAGGGTCAAGCACTTATCATCAGAGAACTATTTTTCCTTCTTAAAACTAATTAACCTAATTGAAAGATCTTTGCTCAAATGACCTAGACTTAATCAAACTGAAAATTTGGAGCTACATGGC
Organism: Zapornia atra; assembly: GCA_013400835.1. Lineage (NCBI taxonomy): Eukaryota > Metazoa > Chordata > Aves > Gruiformes > Rallidae > Zapornia > Zapornia atra. The sequence goes on from VZTU01013840.1 coordinate 53,097, forward strand.
TAGGGAAAAAGAAATCTGCTCCACCACAAGCCATTTGTTTTCTATTAAAACTAAACCAGCTGAATTAAAGTCTTGTCTTCATTTTGCTGGTCAGCAGGGGTTCAGCTGTCTGTGATCTAAGGTCAGCTGTGTAATCTTCACTCAACCTTCTGAAAAAGCTGCTAAGTTTGAGAATGAGGTATCAAAAGCAAGTAGAGCCATCCAAAGTTAATAAAAATGTTAAGCAAAGGTAAGATTGTTGAGAAAGGAGAGTAAGCAGCTCAAGAACTAAAAAAAATTAGCCACCAACATATGTATAAGGTCCTGCAGAGAAAAAAAGCAAACTGACACACCAAAAAGAAATACTGTTGACAGCACATCATCAAGGATCTCTGTTCCAAAGAGGAAAAGAGGTCATTCTTTCCTCATCTGACTGATGACTGCCTAGGCCACTTCTTTTTGTTGAGGCAGGTAACGAGCCTATGAAGAGTTAATTCACACTTTACAAATCCTAATATGTTAGAAGAAGAGAAGGAAAGGAAAAGAAAAAAAAAGACAGACAGCCCTTGCTTGCCCTTCACATATACTTTACTGACAGAGAAGGTGTTATATAACATCTTTGTGCTTCACTACCATTTACTTAATGTGATAAGGAGGTCTTTCATACATTTCAGCTCCATTCATTAGTTATGCTATAGTTCACATAAAAGGCTTGGTTTATAAACTCTATGTAGTATTGTAGTCATAATGGGCAAAATCTGCCCTTCCTTGTGTCACATTCTGCATGGCATTTTAATGCACAGAATTTAGAGTTGGTGTGTACCAATAAATCCAACTGAGCCTGTTCTTGAACACAGCCCCACTGCTAAGGCTAGGGGAAATGATGATTTAGAAACAGTGAGCAGCACAGGGTTCACTCTAGAGGGAAAAAAGTCAGTCTTCATTTCTTTTTTACTCCCAGGCAGCTTAGGACCAGTACACTCACTCACCACAAAGTAGTTTTGCTGGTTGTAAGCAATGGATGGTGGTTTACCTACAGATCCTGGGTTTTCCTACCACTCCAACACAATGTATATATTCATATAAAAGGATAACCAGAACTTCAGAAAGCAACTTTTTTCTTAAGTGGAGGTATAATTTTATTTCTATTCTAATTTTTTTCTTTTGGAATGACATTCTTTGGCTAGTGGAACATGGGCTACATTTCTTTGAGAAACAGGCAGGAAGGGAAAAGTTTAGCTTAAACTGAATATTTATTCTGAATGCCAGAATTTAATCAGTTAATTCACAGAGTGACATCAACGTGAGATCAAGTACAAGCTGTAAATATGGTCAAGAAGTCACAGGTAAGTGAAATGGGACAGAAAGAGTGGAATGATTGTAACAATCATTTATAAAACTGTTACCTGTAAAAATAATCCAGGTAAGCTACTATTTTTAAGTACAGGTACTTTAAATATAAAGAATATTACCAGTAACATAAAAAGTTCAGGATGCCTGAGGGCATTGTGCTACAATGATATGCAACACCCATGAAAGGCAGACATGTCACTCCATTGACACAGAGGGCACAACTAGTCCATCTCAAGGAAAGGAGGCCAGGCAAACACACTGAAATGCAGCTGTTTACCTGTGCACAGAAGGTCATGCAGCCTCCTGGGACAAAAGCTTCAACTGAAAGCCAAATGAATGATTGTGATGTCTACGGAAGCTGGTGGAAATCATCCTCTTTGTAGACTCTAGACAGACAACCCCTTCCTCCTCACATCCCCAGTAGTATCCACATCTGAATTACGTAGAATTTGGGGGTTGTCACAGTATTGACATACCTCATATAAAAGTAAAAAAAATATATAAAATGACTAATTGCCAGCTAGAAGTTAATATGTCATTCTGTGGTGGTATCACTAAACTTCTGCTGAATTAAATCTTTTTTCCTCTCTCAATGGAGAACAGCAAAAGTTCAAGAAGTTACCAAATTGGCAAAGCTCCAATGTGAAAGGCAGAGTTATTTAGGGGTGCAAGGGAAAAACACCAAAGAGGAAACCATATATTTTGCGAATAACAGGAATGAAAACCTTCAGAAAAAGAAGTTGCTGTAACAAGTTTCCTTGATTAACTTACATGACCTCAAAAAGAAAGATGCCTCATCTTCAGAGGTCTCCAAAAACATTGAGTAGGCTGGGGAGTATCCTTCTGCGAAAGGAATTAAACTTCTTTGATTCAGACCAGCTACAGTTCAATCATTACAACAAAGTTCATTTAGCCTGCCAGTAACTAATTACTTAAATCTACGGACAGGAATCTTCTCTTCATTCCCAATCTATACATATATTTGTACTTAAACAACACACAAATGGTCTTTGATAGTCTATTTTCCCTTGGTATCAGGAAAATTCAGTTTTGTGGTTTCCTGTTGGGGAGATACAGGGAATGACCAGAGGACAGAAGTGTAATGGGCAAATCAATTTCTCTCCTTTGCTTTGAAGAAATATTTTGCTTCTCCCTTATCCCTAGCTTTTGTAGCTGTCTTCAAGTTGAAAAGCAGGTTCCTGCTGAACTGCAGCCTAAGGAAACTCCTCAGTTGGTATAAAAAGTGAAGTTACTTTCTAGGGAAATGGCTAGAGATTTCAGCTTTTTGTCCAGAGATCTGAAGATACGAAACATCAGAGACAGAACATTCAAGGGATACTCCAGCAGAAACTAAGAAAGCATTATATCCAGCCTATGATATGATACCTTTTCTAATGCAGTCTTGTCTACAAAAATCACTTCTTGTGAATCTATTCATGCCTGTACAGAGACCCTGCACTAGTCCTGTATGCCATAAACCCTCGAGATTACTTAAACAATAAAAAGTTAGAAAATTTTACATCTGGGATGTTCAGCAGCTGGCATAAATCAGAATTACAATTACAATGAAACTGGAAGTTTGGGCCAAAATCATCCATCAAAACTATGCCCAGGACTTCAGAGGAGTGTGACAGGAAAATATGCACATGGCTAATGGTACACAACAGAAGACCACAATTGTCTGCTAAAACAAGTTGCCCTTTCAGAAAAATTAATAACTGGCATACGGTCACATTTCTATTTGTGTCAGCAGCTCAACACACTAAAGGACAAAGGAAGACAAATATATGGAGAAAATATGGGGTGTTTTTTTCCCTGTTTCAGAGGTATTGTTCACAGTAGAAAAAGAAACCTTATTTTCTTTTAAAAACCTCCACAGTATTAAAATAGGTCTTCACAATAAATTTTTTCATATGGCTGTTTCAGCTAAACTATTATCTGGTCTCAGGTGGAGTCTTAATATTTTAATTAGTTATCATCTTCCTTTTGCACTGTACAGAAGTTACATGATCCCAAATAACTGCCACAAGGGAGAAAAGAAAATAATCCAGATAAACAGGAAGAGAGTAGAAAGCCTGGAGATGAAAGAAAGGGAAAGATAAGTATTTTTATTAGTTTTTAAAGAAATCACATAGTTAATATTTATAGAGCATGTTACATCTGGAGGTGTTCTGGCATAGTCTGGAGAGAACAGAAATATACAGGCCAACATTCTGAAGTCAATGTTGGCTTTTTAAACAAGTCTGTTCTGTCTTTGCACATCCCTTTCCTGAGGGTGTTTCTTACCTCTACCAGGACACGGCGCAAGCAGCTTGTGCTTGCACAGGGGAGATGAGTGGGAAAATACAGTTTGAGCATATGGTAGGCAGGATTGGCTCCATGACAAATAAACTGTATGTCATCAGGCAAATGCAAGAATGAAGAAGAAACAGAGAGAAGATGCTCAGGCCTGTTAGCTCAAAAAGTTACAGCCAGCTGCTACCAGTCAAGTTTTATTTATTTATTTATCTTTCCATTTTCTGCAGTCCTGTTTGCTGTTAATAAGAGCCTTAAATCTCAAGTGCTTTCAGTATGTACGCTTTTCGTGATAACAAACATACCCAGTCCTGGCCATAGACAGTGTTAACAGCTGCTTCTCTCCTAAAACACTAGTCTCAGCTATGGTTAACAGGCTGGGCAATATCCAGCAGAACTACCACATCACATCATTTTCTTGTCTTTCAGCGTTAGATGAGATTCCTTTCATTTTCTGTAGTCATTTTATGGAGCATCATTATGTACAAAGATTATTGCTTAAATCAGTTTGATTTAGTTGAAGAAAGTCTAGTGACTTGAACTACAGGTTTTTTCTATATGGTTGAAATATTGAGTCTAGGACCTTCATTTATCTTCATTTTTCTTTAAGGTAACAGCAGGCAGCTCAGTCCATGATTCTTCAAGGCTCCTATATGCAATAGCGACCAGACCATTCTTAAGGTTGTCTCCCACATGACAGTGCTGGGAACTGACTTCAGTATCTTTACAGTTACATGAGAAACTGAAGCTTGACCTCAAAGGGCATAACAGTACTCTCCTACCTTTGAGGGTATTACTTTAGAGTTCACAACACATTCAGACACCGTGGTCTGACAGGAATGTCGATGGTGGTGAAACAAAACTTATAAACACCATTCAGTACCACAAAACCTACAAAAAGCTTTGTGCTCCATTGCAAATATGCTAGTTAACTGATCTGGAAAACGTTTGAGTAGGACCACCCTGGAACAATGTAGCTCCTTTTAACTGAAAACTGCTAGACAAACATATCAGCTTTATCCATGAACTGATTTGGAAGTCTCTATAGATAGAATTCTCATTTAAATATTTTTGCAACCAGTCTCTTCCAGTGTTTTGGCAGCTTCAATTTCAAATATCACAGTTCTGGGCTTGTTTGTGCAGAGATGCATATAGCTCAACTGGAGGGAGTACAGAGGAGAGTTAGGAAAATAATCAGGGACCTAGAAAATGTGAGACACAGGACTGGATTTGAAGATCCTCAAGAAAAAAAAAAAAAAACAAAAAAAAAGGGGGTGGTGGTGGGAGAAATGCTTTTCAAACATTCGAAGGACACTTGCCAAACGATGGAGTCCAGATTTGTGGATCAGAGAAGAAGGAAGAGACTTGAATTCCAACAGAAAAGCTTCTTTTCCAAAGTCCACAATGCACATTCCTCCTATCAACACACTCAAACATGTTCTTCCTCATTTGTCCACTATTCAAACACTATGAGAATACATAAATCCTTTGGTATGTTAGTTTTTATATTTAACTCAAAACTTCATGTCCAGTAAGTGTACTGAGAATTCAAATTTCCATAGAGAATACGAAGCATTTTCAAACCAAATGTCAGTAAAGATCATGCTATACTAGGCAGCCTTTTCAAAAGCAGTTTGGAGGTTCCCATCATTTTCCTTAATTCAGGAAAACGTTAAATAAGACTGAAAAAATAACATCACCTCTCTCAAGTCTTTCAAATATTTGAAGGATAGTTGTCATAGATTTCTCTTTGGGAGCTTAAGATGTTTTTTGTAGTTGAATTTTTTTTATACTTCTATTTTGGTGGATGAGAGACTTAACATGAGCCAGCAGTGTGCTCTTGCAGCTCGCAAGGCCAATGGTATCCTGGGCTCCATTAGAAGAGGGGTGGCAGCAGGGACAGGGAGGTGATTGTTCCTCTCTACTCTGCCCTTGTGAGGCCCCATCTGGAGTCCTGTGTCCAGAGCTGGGGCCCCCAATACAAGAAAGATGTGGAACTGTTGGAGAGGGTTCAGAGGAGCCACAAAGATGATTAGAGGGCTGGAGCACCTGCCCTACAAAGACAGGCTGAGGGAGCTGGGCTTGTTCAGCCTGGAGAAGAGAAGGCTGCGGGGGGACCTCATTGCAGCCTTCCAGTACCTGAAAGGAGCTTATAAGCAGGAGGGGATTAAACTTTTTAAAAGGGTAGATAATGGCAGGACAAGGGGGAATGGACTAAAGCTAAAGGAGGGAAGATTTAGATTAGATATTAGGGGGAAGTTTTTTACAGAGAGAGTGGTGAGGTGCCGGAACAGGCTGCCCAGAGAAGTAGTGGATGCCCCGTCCCTGGAAGTGTTCAAGGCCAGGTTGGATGGGGCCCTGGGCAACCTTGTGTAGATCCAGGCCTGGAGGTTTGTGGCCCTGCCTGTGGCAGGGGTGTTGGAGCTCTATGATCCATGGGGTCCCTTCCAACCCAGACCATTCTATGATTCTATGATTTTCTTGCACCATGCTCAGTAACTGCTTACAGGGAGCAACACCTGCATGAAACACATGCATCTGTAACCTCATGCAATCTCTGATTGCCAGCTGGGCACACAGAAGTGCTACACATCAGTGCAGAAGGAGGTGCCAGAGACTGCACATAGAAGAGGATATGGAAACAGACTTCATCTTTTGAAAGGTGTTACTTCTAGCTAATCAGTGCACAACTTGTTCAAGGGATTCTCCCTTACACCAGGCTGTCAGATCTTCCTTTTCCACCCCATCCACTTCCAAAAGGAAGAAGAGATGTCAGCAAGTACTTTCACTGGTTGTAAGTTTGACTGTGAGCTACTGGCCAGCAGCTGGTCTTCAAGGTACAGGTAAAACCATTGCTTAATTGCTTATACCATTGCTTAATTCCAGCAGCAATTCAAATACAAAATTAAGCTACTTGCTGAAGAGTCAAAGAAATGAGGAGTAGGAGAAAGCAGACACTAACACAGCTTCAAGGCTTCTTACTTCAAGGCCAGCTCTCTCCCCAGAGCTGCTTGATGGTTTTTTCAAAGCAATATTGCACTGAACTGATCAAAACCAAGCTGCAAGTTTATGGACAGTCATTTGTATGATGATGTAACAAGGGGAAAACCAGAATTAAACAAGTTCCATTTTTTTCTGCTAAGTAAGGAGGCTGGAGGGCAGCACCCTACAAGCCTTCGCAATCACAGAGGCACAAAACTTCAAACCACCTAACTTCTGTGTATGATGGTCACCTAGTGACTAAAGAATTGTCTAGAACTTCATGTATAAACCTGAAATCAGATTTTATAAGAAACAGTATTTCACTTTAGTATAAAAAGAAATATACATCTGGATTTCTGCTCAATTTGTTGTTCACCCTCCTACACTATGATTGTTCCCAAGCAGTTTTCCCTTTCCCCAGGAGGTGTAAGAAAGTAGCTTAGCTAAGCCTAATACACAGTTTATTTTATAAAATGATTGGTTGAGTCTGTCTCTTTGAATACTTTATATTTGGTCTGCTATAAAAGAGGGAGTAGAACACACTTTAGAGAAATCTCAAGGACAGGGGGCTGATACATGGAATAAAGCCCAAACACAGGGAATATATATTTAGTTCCTAGTTCAGTAACAGACTTGACAAATAGTTACTACATGGCCAGGTGGTATATTCCAGACAACTGGAAATGAGTGTGTGCAGATCAGACTGAAACCTATGCATTAGTGCAGAGCTGATCTTCCCTAACCAACAGCTACTGAAAGTTATGAGAAAATTCATTCAGATTTGGCCTTTGTGGCCACAAGAGCCACAGAATAGCCCATGCAGATCACAAGATGAAGCATGAACCTGCCACTATGTAATACATAATTACTCCCCCCTCCCAGAGCCCTGTATCACCATTTACAAAACAATGAAAATACCTTTGCAAACTTTTTGGCCTCTTTGGGGAGCAAATACTATAAATATGCTCTGCAGTTAGCTATAATCTAATGATACCTATCCATTAGATTCCAGTGTTAGTTACACTACAATAAATGGTGTGCTAGTTTTGGCTGGGACACTTAATGGTAGCTAGAATGGAGCTATGTTTTAGATTTGTTCTTGAAACAGTGTTGATAATATAGGGATGTTTCAGCAAGAAGGCTGGGGGTGCACAGCCAGTAGAGTTGACCCTAACTGCCCAAAGGAATATTCCATACTGTATGACATCATACACAGCATGCAAAGCTGGGGGAAGGAGGAGGAAGGGGGAGGATGTTTAAAGTGATAGTATTTGTCTTCCTAAATAACTCTTACACATGATGGACCACTGCTTTCCTGAAGATGGCTGAGCACCTGCCTGCTGATGGGAAGTAGTGAATGGATTCTTTGACTGGCTCTGCTTGCGTGCATGGCTTTTGCTTTACCTATTAAACTGTCTTAATTTTAACCTGTGAGTTTTCTCATTTTTACTCTTTTGAGTCTTTTCCCCATCCCATGGGGTACTATGTGGGGCTTAGCTGTTGGCTGGGGCTAAATCACAACACAGGTAATATAATTATTAGTATTTTCCCAAAACAAGTTTCCAGAGCCTTTATTTACAGGAGTGCTATAGTTCCCAAAATGCTCTATGCCTGTTCTCTGACAAAGTGCTGTATTTGGAAATCATGAGTGGGAGTTTAAAATAGGTTCAGCATACAGCTCACACTGTTCCCATCTCTGACATCCATATGTGGTTTGGACAATCTGGAGCTTTCTTTGAAAGGCCTTGCTCCATCTATTTTGCAAAATAAAGTTCTACCCTCACTGCTATTAGGCTCAGCAAGTCGCAGTATTTTAAGATGTCACTAACTTGATAAACAATGCTGTTTATAAACCAGTCTGATGGCTAAATAGACACACGCAGGAGCAAATGTTTTCCACACAAGCAATCAAACAAATTGATGAACACGAAGAAAGTGATTATAAAACTATAACTGTTCTATTATTAACCAGCAATCTGCATATCTTCCTCCAATTAATGTCTAGAAAGGAGATGTAAGTCAGTTGAAACCTAATTACTGGCATCACACTTTGTTGATTAGAAACGCAGTAACAGTCATTGCTTCTACTTCATTTACACAGGGCCCATAATAATAAGCCAAAGGATGTCAGTCAGTCACTGCTTTCCTGCCAGAAGTTTCTGCTGTAGCAGTAGCTTCTGGTGTAAATGCACTCCTCTACCCATGTCACTCAGCTTGGTAATTGCCCTGCCACTCACATAAAGAAAACAATTTCCAGCTTTGATGGGATTTTGTTGGTGATGTGAAACTGTTACGGCAGTCTCTGCAGCTAGGTGTTAGATGGGGTACTTTGGTAGATCATAACATGAAACTAATCTTTAAGGAACAAGGCAGAAAGAGAAAAACAGGTTCGTGGGTGCTAGGAAAATGGCGCTGAGTTATTAACAAAAGGAAAATGTTAGATGAGGTGGAACCAAGACAGCAAGAAGAAAGCAGAATCAAAGAGAAGAAAGTTACTTTGCCATTTTCCTACGGTTAGGAATATCTCTCAGTTCATCACCTCTCAAAACTATACACAATTATTCTATGTGCCATAGGTAGCTGACCAGCAGTCTACAATTTCAGCTTGCAGGCTTTGTATTTGTGCCTCCCCATGACTACCATTTCATCATTCCCAGGCTGAAGCTGGTTGCAAAGAGTTTTCCTTTCAATACGTGACACGCAGCATTTTTCCCACTTCACAACCCTATTTCCAAATGAGGTCACTCACTGTTAGATTTCATTCTGCTTCTCATCCGAGGTGTACCCAGAGTTTGCACGACACCTGAGGGCCCCTCTCTAGCTTCCCCACACTCATGTATCTCTGCATGACCCCAGCTTGACTTAGTAGAAGTAGACATATGCAAGGAAAAGGTTTTAGGATGACAAGCAACAGCTTTGTCAGCTTCCTGTCAGAGACAGCACTTGCAGCAATGCAGACAAGACTTTCCACCCTCCCCAGGTGGATTTATACCAAGATTTTCACGGACAGGCATAAGAAAGGTGTAATTTATCTTTCTCTCTTATGACGATTCAAAACTTAATGAGAAATACAGTTTCTGGGTAGCAAGATGAGGACGGAGCAGATGGAAATGTTCCTTTTTCAGGGTTTACAGAAAAACATGTATAGAACATGAACTCATTCCAAGCCTCCTTTAGGATGGGAAGCCATAGCAAGAAGAGAGTAATGAGACTTAAAATTACAGCAAAATAATAATCATCCTGCAATATCAGTCAGAGAAAGTCTCTAGGCTGATACCTCAAATCTTTCCTTTCAGGTAAAAGGTACAATTTGAAACCACACTGAACAGACACAACTGCTATGCTGCTACATTTGTAAAGTGGCCAGGGCATAAGCAAAGTATTACATAAAATTCATGCAAATTATCATCATTTACACAATTTTCCACTAGAAAAATAAAATATCCTCTTGGAGTCCCAGAACCCAACGATACCAGAAATACCAAGGATCTCTCTCAGAGTTCCTGAGGGTCTGACCCACTGACACATACGTTTCAACAGGTAACTTGTTATAACATTTGACAGGAAAAACACAATAAACAAGACCATCTATTTCAGTTGCTTCCAATGAAGTTTTAGGTTTATTTCCCACCTATTACTTCAGTGTTCGATGTTGCTATCCCAAGATCCTGTGACAGGACTGAAATTAACTGTCTTCAGTATGCTTTCTATTTCTGTGTGTACTTCTGAGAGAGATGAATCATGAAAGTCTTAAATGCATCAAGCTCCTCATCTTTTCATAGCATTGTCTCTATCATAACCATGGCATATAGCTTTAGTAAGTAAAGGTATATTAAGTTATTGGGGAGAAAACCCCTTTCATTCTTAGTTCAAATGGTTCTACTCCAATTGCACTATATTTCATCACAGTAATATTAAGATATTTTCAAAACTGCTCTTGCAGTTCAAAGAAGTAAAAAGGTGTATTTTCTTCAGGATGACACCAAATCTGATCTTTTGAGCAATTACAGCCCTTTTTCACAGACTGCACACATGGATGCACACAAAGCACAGACTCCGATAAAGCTCACTAGCTAAATCCCTCTACCCCTAAGAAAACGCGAGAACTATTTGTACCAGCAGAAAAGGCATAACAACTCCCAGCATACATCTTCAGAAGTATCCAGAACCCCCAAAGCAGTCCAGTTTTAAATCCTTGTTAATTCTGAAATAGCCAAAAGGAGCAATACTTAGGGACTTCCCCCCCCCAAACAACCCAGAGAAAAGTTTTTAAAAAGAAAAACCATGAAGGAGTGGTGGTTTTGATCTTTGGTAAAAAACCACCTACCTCCTTGGCGGGTAGCCTAGCTTTATACTGATCACTTCTCAATCTTCCAATATAGTAAAAGGTTATTTTTAATGCTGACCACACACTAAACAAAGAGAGTTATATCCAAAATAGCCCAATGCTTGACTTCACTGTTAATAAGTTCGCCAGCGGTACCCTGAGTTGGTTTGTGCCCTGGTTTTGGTAGTTCATATTTCTTTAGTATAACACCTTTTAAGACTGAAAAATCAGTGTAAATTCTATAAGCCTAATGCACAACTGAGGGAAAAACATTTTACAAAATACAAGGAACTGTTGAGGCAAAGTTTATAGTGCAATTACAAATTTAAGATGGTGTTTCCCCCCACTTTAGAGTTTTCAGTAACTTTCTTAATACCCTATTCCCATTCTCCCTGGGTTTTCCCAGCTTTGTATCCTTTCCCTCAGATTTCTTTTTCATTCCAGTAAAAAGCCATTTTCCTCTTTGCTTCCTTGAAAAAAAACCACCCAAAACCCAAAAACCCAATTCTGAAACTCCCCATAGAATCACCACACAGAGAGATAAGAAAGTACTACACATTTTAAAGAGGAAATTGCATATTAAGCACATAAAAAACCCAAGATCAAGTGTACACATAATTTCTGGTAAAAGCAGAGGATGTTTCCAAGCATATTTGTCAAGCTGTAGTGATTTATCCAGTACCTGGTTGCTCTGAATGAGGTTATAAAGAACAAAACAACAACCATAGCTAATAGGCAACACCAGCATAATGTTCTGCAAGACCTACCTCACAACAATTTTTGTTTAATTCTGCATATTATTTAGTAGGCTTGTGTCTTTGAAATGCACAAAATAGGACAAGCTCTATTAAAAAAAAAAACACATCTGGAAGAAAAAAAAATCACAAACCCCATATCCCGACTCTATGAGAAAAGGTAAATCAAAGGATCAGACCAAGAAGAAGACAAGGGCATTTTAAAAATGAAACGAAAGAAACTTTATCATCATTGTAGCAAAAAAGACAGCAACAAATAAAACCAGCAAAGATTAACTCAAAAGACTTTAATCCATACCTCACTGTTTCACCTTTGCCTCCTCTTC
>VZTU01013843.1:10092-21712 GCA_013400835.1 Zapornia atra
AGACCATTCTATGATTCTATGATCTGTGGTCTACTCCACAGTGCAGAGTAGCTTTTCCACTTGCTCATCCACAGGACAACTGAAGGTCTCTAAGACAGTGATCCTGGTAGGAGCCCTAGGATATATTTCTCATAACTTGCTATTTCATTTGGAGTCGTCTAATGCATCTGGCAAAGAAAAGATGTGGGGAAAAAATACCTTCCAGATGCCAGTGATGTCCTCCAAGTACATCTGGGCCTCACACAAGTCCCTTGATATACTGAGCTGCAGCTCTTGCAAGGATCAGAAGTGTCCAAATGGATGTAAAAAAATTTTCTGTTTTCCCTGAGTGTCACAGCATTGCAAAAGAAGACTAAGTTCTACATTGACCTCATAGGGATCTCTCCCCCCAGCCAGTTGCAGTTTATGTTAGCAGGACTGATCTATCATGACTTGGTTGCCAAACTCATTTGCTGTCTAATTTGTTGACTTTTTTTTTTGTGTGTGTGTCTGATGAGGGACAATTTGCTGTGGGCAATTTCAGTTCAGCCCATGAAATTCTGCTTTTCTCAGGCACATAGGTCTGGCAGGTAGTTCCACCCTCCCTTGTAGGGAGGCAGGGAATGCATCTAATCCAACAAGAGCTAAAAAAGAAAACAGTGGGACAGTCTTTCCTAGAAAGATCAATCCTGCCAAGTTATGGTGTTTGGCCAGAAACCCCCTCAGTGTCAGCACTGACACACCAAGGGGGTGAGGGTGGCTTGACCTTTATCAGGCTGCTTACCTTACCAAGCCATGGCTCAGGGGTTCTGGGTGTGTGCTGGACTTCCCAGTGCTTCAGCAGACCTGGGAGTCAGTGCTGAACTAGGGTGCTGGGTGCTGGGTGTGTGCTGGATTTCCCAGTGCTTCAGCAGACCTGGGAGTCAGTGCTGAGCTAGGGTTCTGGGTGTGTGCTGGACTTCCCAGTGCTTCAGCAGTCAGTGCTGAGCTAGGGACACGTTTCACTGCTCTGTGCCAGGGTACCCAGCCAGTGCCCCCCCCTGCTCCATACTCACCACTCCTGGAGCTGGCAGTGGGCACTGCGGCACCAGCGCTTGTGCAGAGGAGAAGCATTGTCACCACTGTGGGTAGGAGGACAAGGTCCCCACGGAGCCAACACATCCCAGCCCGGACCCCTGGGGAGGAAAGGGCCCAGAGCCATTAGAGTCACTGGGTAGTCCCTTCTGACCCTGCCAACAGCCTCCAGGGAGAAGGGAAGGCAGGGGAAGGCAGGGCCATGGGGCGCAGGCAGGAGCAGGGTGCCCCTGAGGTGAGGGAAGCTGTAGCTTCAGTGCAGGCTGTGGCCCAGAAGGGGTTAAGTATGGTGAGATATGGCTTTGACTCCCTCCTGATCAGCCCCTTCCCTGGACCAGGCAGACATCTGCAGCTCTTTTCTTGGAACCTACACCCCAAGAGTAGCTAAGAGAGAACAGCGACTTGGCTGGATCCAGGGACAGTACTTTGTCAGGGGTAGGGATCACAAGGAGCAATTCTTTTAATCATCCTTAAGCCTTTTATATAAGCCAGTCTAGCCCAATGACAGCTAGCAGAAAACCAGATCCAAAGGGTGGGTCCTATTGTACAGGTACCAGTTCTAAGGCAGACAAGAGGAAGTCTACTGGGTACACACAATGACACAAGCCCAAACCCTCTGTGCTGGCCACCAGCACACCCCTACACCCTGCACTAGCCCAGTTACTGGGGAAGATGCCACATGCATTGGCCAGAAAGGACCAAGTTGGAATCTAGGTCTCCACATTTACCTCCTTTGACAGCACCTGAGGATACAGGGCATAGATAGCCTGGGGAAAGCACAGGCTGGCACCAAGCATTCGTGTCATTTGGTGCTTTGGTCTTGCATCCTTTCTACTACCAGGATGCCTGGCAGCATGCAGCACCCAGGCAAGACCATGGCTGCTGTCCTGCTAATCATCTTGTGCCTTTATATACTCACCCCAGTGAGATTTTGTCTGAGCCCAGCAGCCCAGATGAATGCAGTGTGCCACTGGAAAGATAACTCACCCATCACAACCGCACGGCTGAGCAGAGAGCAGGAACCCTGTGATGTGCCCTCCCATAGTGAGATCTCCACAGTGACTTTATAGGCACTGCACACACCCACTTGAGTTCACACTTGTTATTTCTAGAGGCACTTGCATACTGAGCTGGTTTCAGGTCCCATGACAGCACAGCTAAGCCCCCCCCCCCCAAGGGCAGGGAGGCAAAGTAATCCCCTCCAGGAGGAGGGATTTCAATTACTGGCTCTCCCAGCCACACAAACACTACATGTGAATTCCATGCTTGAAACAGTTTCTGGAGAGCTGTGATCAAACTGAAGTGGAGAGACCCAGCTTTTGAAGGACATACACATAGAAACTAGCAAAGGAGAGAGAGAGATTAGGTCTCCTATTTGCCCAGTCCCAAAGGTGACCTTGGAAAGATGAGGATGGGTCTTCAAGCAATGTGCCTGCTTGCTAATTCTCTGCTGGAAACTTTCAGGATCAATGAGTGAAGTCGTTGGACTGGAACCAGTGTCCAGCAGCCAGAAGTCACTGCAGACACTGTCCCCTTGCACCCAAATCTGTGTGTTCTCAGTAGAGGGCAAGGGCAACAGGTATTAAACAGGTCCCTTTGCCAATCTCCTTCCCAATCCTTGTCTTTGGCCTGGTGAGACCCTGCAGGTATCCCCCTGGTCCCAGCAATGTGGACCAGAGGAGCAAAATGTCCTCAGAGCAGATTGAGAGGGCTGTAGTTGGTGCCAGAAGGTGCACACAGCTCCATCACTTTAAGCCAGTTTTAAGAGGATAAAGATTTGTCCCTTCTACTTTCTTCTCATGTGTTGTCTTCAGAAACCTACTGACCAGTTGTCTTCTTCATAGCACAGTTTTAAACCTGCTGTTCCCAGCAAGCCAGTTTTGGCTTCCTCCAAACCTTCCATCCTCCAGAAGCCCGTATCAAGCAGTGCAACTTGCAGGTCTGGATGGACAGCAGCATCCAGACCTCTCTGAGGTAAGGGATCCCTGGATCATCTGCCATCTGAACCCTTAGATCTCACTCCTGCCTGTTTGGTTAGAGGTTGGGGCACTTGACTGCAGCCTCATTTAGTGGAGGTCATCTAGACCAGCCTCTGCTCAAAGCAGATCTAAAAAGATCAGGTCCTTGTCCAGTCAAGTCTTGAACACCTCTAAGGACAGAAATTTGACAGCCTGTCTCTGGGCAGCTGTTCCAGTATTTGGCAGACCTCATGTTAAAAGAAGTCCTTATTGCTGACTGGAATTTCCATGTTCCAGCTTAGATCTCATGCCACCACCATGCACCTCCTTAAACAATTTGGGTCCATGTCCTCTGTATCCTCCCATGAGGTAGTTGTAGTCAGCAGTAAGACCTCCCCATCACCTGCTCTTCTCTAGGTGGAGTGAGCCCAGTTCTTTCAGATTCTTCTGATACATCCCTGACCAGTACCGTGGTCTCCACTGGACTTGCTCCAGTCTGTCAACATGTTTCTTGTAATGAGGGGTCCAGAACAAGACACAGCACTGTGAGGAGCCTGACCCCAGCTGCTCCCTGCCCTCCCACCAGGTAGCTGTAGGTAGGAACAAGATCCAATCTCAGCTTTCCCTTCTCCAGGCTGAAGAAGCCCATTTCCTCAGCCTGTCCACAAATGTCAGGTGCTCCTGCCTTGACTGTCTTGGTCTTGGCTGGACTCATTCTGGAGTGTTAGCACCCTGTGCACAGGGAGTCCCACAGCACTGCAGCTGTCATCTCACGCCTGCACGAGTGAACAATCCCTTCCCTCAGCCTCCTGGCTGCATTTCCAGATGCAGCCCAGCATGCACCAGTAAACAGGTCTGTGCCACAACTGGGCCTGTTTCAATATCAAACATGTACTGAGCAGGAAGCTGGACCCCAGGACACAGCTGAGGCTTTAGAGAAATGTCCACTCCGGCCTTGAGCCTGCCTGCTTTGAACACCCCAGCCATTGGCCACAGCCTCCTGGGAAAGCTGGCCCAGCACTGGAAGTTGTTGATGAATCACAGAATCACAGAATCACAGGGGTTGGAAGGGACCTGGAGAGCTCATGGGGTCCAACCCCCCGGCCAAAGCAGCTCCCCAGCTCATATTACATAGATAGACATCCAGATGAGACTTGAATATTTCCAGAGAAGGAGACTCCACACCCCCCTGGGCAGCCTGTCCCAGGGCTCCCTCACCCTCACTGGGGAAAAGTTCTTCCCCATGTTGGTGGGGAACTTCCTGTGCTCCAGTTTACAGCCATTGCCCCTTGTCCTGTCCCCACAGACACTGAGAAGGGGCTGGCCAATTCCCCCTGCATCCCATGTCTAAGATATTTATCAACACTAATTAGGTCCCCCCTGAGTCTTCTTTTCTCCAGGCTGAACAGTCCCAGCTCACTCAGCCTGTCCTCACAGGGGAGATGCTCCAGGCCCCTAATCATCTCCATAGCCCTTCTCTGGACTCTCTCCAGGAGATCCCTGTCCTTTTTATCCCAGGGAGCCCAGAACTGGACACAACACTCCAGGTGGGCCCTGACCAAGGCAGACCCTGCTGAGGGTTGCTACCTGCCTTTGCTTGCCTCTGCTGTTGTGCAGAAGCAGCAGCACAACAGGGCATACGCAAGGGCCTTCCTGACCAGGCAGCCATACTGCAAGCAGACAGCTCCTGACAAAAGCCCGGCCTGCTCCGCTCCCGCCATCTTGTGCTGTCCAGCACAAGGTAACTGCTGGGGTGCAGAAGTCCCTGTAACTCAGAGTTACTCTAGGAAAAGCATGGTCTGGCATTTTCTGTAAGAAAACCATGGTGTAAGTGCTTGTAGGAGCAGAGAGAGCCTTGAAGTGAGACCACTTTACATCAGCACCACGCCACAGTTCCCGAAACTCCCTTGTGACTGATGCAAAGGCCGCAGTGCCAGGGAGGCCCCAGGGCACGTTGTGCAAGAGGCAGGGTGGTGGTGGCAGGCCGGGCACATCAGGAGGCAGTGGAGTGGCACTTTCTCAAGCCCTGTGCACAGTTTACCATGAACACTGGAGTACCTCTTCCCTGAAGGGTCCACTGGGGTCCCCATTGGCTCTTGGCCTCAATGCCTACTCTGGAGAGAGCGATTTACGCCTGATGTTTGATTTCCATCCAGAAAGGGCAATGCCATCTGGGTATTTACTTAGGTGTTGAAATTTGCAGAGGTGACTGGATGATGCTATTCCCTGGGGAAACCCTGCCAGGGCAGGGTGGGCAGCTGGGCACTGTCGATGGCGGCTCTTTTACAGCATATGCTTACTGGCACCAGATTATTTGCTTTGCCTCTGAAGAAAGCTCTTCACATTTGTGAGACACAGCCTTCATTGTCTGAGGACATATCACTTAAAGATGAAGAGCATAGGACAAGTGTTGTGGTTTGGGTCTTGTGCCTCCACCCCCTCACCTGCCTGAGCACTATAACTTTCAGGCTGGACACTCCTCCAGCCAGGCCAGCTCAGCTCCTCCGCTCCACAGAGTCCCCACAGAGACAGCATGGGTGAGTGTGGGATGGGATGGGAGGGCATGGTGCTGCTCTTGTGTGTGGCTGCAGGTCACAGGGCATCCCAGCATTTTGTTTTCTACCAGGCTCCCTTCTCCCTACACCACAGCCATCCCAACATACAGCCCGTTGGCTTGGCTGGGCTTGCTGTGCCCTTGGGTTTGGGACTGGAGCCCAGGGCTACACATTCTGCTGTTTTCATGCTGCACCCTGGGGTGCCACAGAGCCCATTTTATAAGACTCCTATTTACCAAAAAGTCTTTGTAATTTTAAGTTCCCCAAGGAAACTATTCAATAGAATAAGAAATGGATTTTTAAGATATTCTTGCTTAAGGAGCAATACTGAACAGGCATCAAGATCTGGAGGTTAGATGCTCAAAAGCACACTGCTGTGCCCAGGACACCCAAGAGAGACTGATCCTCTCCTTTCACCTCCTTCCTGCCCAGCCCTTTCATGACCATTCACAGGGGAATGGGCCAGCACTGGAAGGAGCATTGCTTCTCTGGTTCTTCATGTCTTTGAAGTGCCTCTAAACACAAGACACAAAATGTTGTGTAGGAATAAGAAGCCAATCAGTTGGACTGAAGTGTGTTTACAAGCCTTTTGCTGTAAAACCCCCACAAAAGACTAGGATAGCTCTGAACATTCCCAGGAAGGGGTGTTTTGTCTCTAGAGTGATTGCAATCACACACAGCAGTTCCAGGTTGGTATCACTCACCATTTTCTACCTCAGTCACCTCAGGGAACAGTGCCAAACCCAGGCATCCCAGGGCAGCACAATAGGTTTGCCTCATCTTTTTAAGCAGCAGAGAGATCACATTGGTATCTGACAGGTTGAGCTATGTGTATCATGTCATGAACAGATTTCCCTGTGTCTCCACAAGGCTCTGCTCTCTAGGAATTGCTATAAATTTTCTATTATTTTATTTATATCTAATATTGCAAAACCTGTGCTGTTTTCCCTTGCTGCTCTAAGAACAAACCAGAGCAGCTGGCTACACACAGGGATTGTGTAGCAGCCATATAACCAAATAAAGGACCTAATTTGTCCCAACCAGGCAATAATTCCTGGCAGTCTGTGCTGCCTCTCTCAGTCCTGCTGCTTTCATGCAGAACATGCACCTCTCCCTGGGGTTTGTTCCCACTGAGACATCTGGGTTCTTACTACCCACAAATCTGGACTGGAGGCAGGAGTAGTCCCAGTTTATACCATGTGAGTGTGTCACAGGAGTGCAGTGGGACCTGGGAGGATAAAGGACTCCTCCTTCCATGCTCACCCTGCTTGCTGTCTCCAGCACTGGTACTTGCTTTTTGCAGGGATTTCTGATGACAGGGACTTTGGGTTTGGTCATGGTTTTACTTCTTCTGTCTCAAAACCCACCAACAGCAGATGACTCCTGCCAATGAGTCACCTATGGCTCACCCAAAGGAGTGAACTGGGGCTTGTGGCTCCAAGAAGGAGCTCTACACAGAAGGAATTCTATTTTCCTATTTTACTCTGCAAGTAAAGGGGTCAAATGGGATCCATGGCTCTCTAATGGAAGAGTAACAATCTCTTCTTTTCCCAATCTCTTCCCAGCTACCCAGTGCTGTTGTCTCCTGCTTTTCACTTGCCTGCTGGCCCTGGCAGCATCTTATCCTGCCTTGCAAATAAAAAACCTGCATCTCTTCAATGGCACACTGGATCAAATTATGAATGTGCCACCAGAGTCCTCCCAGCAAGGTAAGTCAGCCCCTGTGATAGGAGGTGGCAGACAAGTCAGGTCCTACACAGACCTTCTCACCAGCCAAACAACACAGAGGAAGGACTAAACACTGCTCTATGTCTGGGCACTGCCAACGCAGTGTAGGCTCTCTTGCTGGAAAAAGAATCACCTTAGAGGCCTCCTCTGTTTGCTGTCTGTCTCTTCTATCTGGCATGAAGTTCTTCTGCTTGTGAGTCCAACTACCCAAAGCCCTGAGTTCTCATGATCCCAGGAGAAGGGACAGATTCTTTGGCAGCAAGACCAAGCCAAAGGTGTTCAGGGCCATGGGCACATCACATTGTGTTTTGGGGATGTGGAGAACAGCAACCATCTCTGAAAATCACAAGGTCAGCAGAGAACAGAATTCAAGAGAGAAGTGAATGCAAAGAGGAACCAAGTTAAGTTTCTACAAAGAGCCTAGTGACACCTGCCCAGAGTAAACAGCCAGGTGATGGCACAGAGTAACCTACACATGCCAGGGTACCTGGAGCAATGAGGGAATCTTCAAGAAATGCTTCTGGAATAAAACTGGGGGCTGCAGGTGAGACATGACATGACAGACAGAGCTGGTTCCCTTGCAAGAGAGGAAGAAAAGTTATTAGAAGAAAAAGCTGGAGGTTCAGATGTTTGATGCTGGTTTCACATCAGCTTTCCCTTGCCAAGGTCAGCTGCCAGGAACCTGCCAACACAAGGAGCACCTGTGGCTGAGACAAGAGTCTGGGCTTCACCAAGAATGGCAAGTCTGGGTAGAGAAAGGGGGTGTGCTCTGGGCATCACAGTCACCCCTCACCCAGGCCACTGGTAGGGTGCTCTGAAACCATGAATGCAAGGTGGGTGAGAAAGGAGGAGACAGGCAAACATCCCAGAGTCTTGACTTGTGGAGGAGTGCTTCCAAATGGATGGGAAGGGAAGGCAGAAAGGAGCAAACCAGAAGATCATAGAGGAGGAAATGAAAGCAGTGTGATGGCCTGTCTGCAGGAAGAAGTGTTGCCTGGGTGTAGCAAGAGAAGGAATGGCCTTAGGCACAGTAAGGCTGAAGGTAAACACTTCCTAAGGGCGGGGACAGGAAAGCACCAGCTGAGAGTGAATGTGGGGAGCAGATATTGGGGGGTGTTGCAGACCAGCAGCTGCAGGGTTTGGTGTCTGTTTCAGAGGGATGGTTTTAGTGGTTCCGTTAGCTTGCCCTTCATGCCTCTCTGTTTTATAGCCATCAGTGGGGACACATCAGGTGTCCTTGCAAAAGAACTGCATTAATCCAGACTTAACCATCCTCTCTTCCAGCAACACCTTTCAAATTCCCTTCTGAGCCAGCCAAACAGACCCCCTCACCCTGCTCCTGATACCTGCACTGGTTTTCCTGTGTCTGCTTTCATGTTGCTTCACCCTCTCATGTTTCTTGCTGAGTCCCTTCCTATTTGCTTCTGTTGCACTTTAATAACCACTTTTCCAGTATTTCAACCACCATTTGGGATCTTTCTCCTACACACTGGGCCCAGATCCTTCTCACCAAGGAAGCATCTGCCCCAGTCTAATCCCACATAAATTCTTTCCAACTACTAACCAGCTGGTATCTGAAATGGTAAAATCTCTCTGGAATCAGGAGCAACAGCAGAGAAAGAAGAACATCATCTGTAGAAGACCATGCTCTCCCAGCAGGTACTTGACATGTCACTTTTAACACTTAACTCCTGTCTCCTCTATTCTCTTTAACTCAGATGATGGTAACGAACTTGTTCGACAGGCCAGAGACATTGCCCACCACCCAGTGGCAGGCCACGGTAAGTCTCTTAGAATCACAGAATCACAGACTGGCCTGGGTTGGAAAGGACCCCAAGGATCACAGAGCTCCAACCCCCCTGCCACAGGCAGGGACACCAACCTCAGGCCTGGAGCTACACAAGGTTGCCCAGGGCCCCATCCAACCTGGCCTTGAACACCCCCAGGGACGGGGCATCCACTGCTTCTCTGGGCAGCCTGTTCCAGCCCCTCACCACTCTCTCTGGAAAAAACTTCCCCCTAATATCTAATCTAACCCTTCCTTCCTTTAGTTTTAATCCATTCCCCTTGTCCTGCCATTGTCTATCCTTTTAAAAAGTTGAATCCCCTCCTGCTTATCAGCTCCCTTCAGGGACTGGCAGGCTGCAGTGAGGTCCCCCCACAGCCTTCTCTTCTCCAGGCTGAACCAGCCCAGCTCCCTCAGCCTCTCTTTGTAGGGCAGCTGCTCCAGCCCTCTGAGCATCCTCGTGGCTCCTCTGACCCCTCTCCAACAGCCCCACATCTTTCTTGTATTGGGGGCCCCAGCTCTGGACACAGGACTCCAGCTGGGGCCTCAGGAGGGCAGAGCAGAGAGGGACAATCCCCTCCCTGTCCCTGCTGCCACCCCTCTGCTGATGGAGCCCAGGATCCCATTGGCCTTGCCAGCTGCCAGAGCCACTGCTGGCTCATGGGAAGTTTCTCACCCACCCCAATCCCCAAGCCCTTCTCAGCAGGGCTGCTCTCCAGCAGCTCCTGGCAGTGTGTCCGCATCAGTTTGAATCCTGTCTTGGGACGATAGGAAGCCCAACTCTTACACTGATCATTCCAAAACGCTTCACTTGCTCCTGTAAGCACATGGCAGTAATACAGCCCAAGAATGTGTATGCATTAGACTACAGGCAGAGATAGGCATTGGGTGCTTTCAGTGCCTTGTTCAGTGGCGGGGGGGATTTCATAAACCACCTTGTTTTCCTCCCCCAGGCTGGCCCAAGGACTGCAGCGAGGTCCCTGCTGGCAGCCGCAGCGGGGTGTACATCATTCAGCCAAAAGGGCTGCACCACCTCGTGGTGTACTGTGAGATGAACGTGACCAACGGGGGCTGGACAGTCATCCAGAGGAACCAGAAAGACACCCCTGTCACCTGGGCTGAGTCCTGGAGCACCTACAAGTACGGCTTTGGGAACGTGCGTGGCGAGTACTGGCTGGGCACTGAGTACATCCACCAGATCGCCAAGCAGAAGGTCTATCAGGTCAGGTTTGTCATCCAGGATTCCTCAGACAACACCAACTTTGCAGACTACAACCTCTTCAGTGTGGAAGACGAGTCCCACGGCTACCGGCTGCGGCTGGGCTCCTACACAGGGACAGCTGGGGATGCCATGACCTCAGACAAACCCAGCACCATGCATGACAACATGAAGTTCTCCACCAAGGATCAGGACCAGGATACTTACAGTAAAAACTGTGCCTACAGCTATGAGGGTGGGTGGTGGTACTCAGCCTGTTACTCCGTACGGCTGAATTTCAAGGGGGGCTTGACCTGGGGCAGCCTGTGCAAAGGGAACTGCAAAGCCTCCCTTATCCTCATCAAACCAGCTTCATATTGTTAGTGCTTCTTCTCCCTCCTGTCCACAGTGGACACTCTGTGAAGGCTCTGCATGGCCAAAGAGCTTGAGCCCTTCTGGAGCAGAGGGAAGCCCAAGAGCTGCTGGGTTTTAGTGATATGCCACTTTCCATTTCCCCTCTCTAAATGCAGGCTCCCCCCTCTGCTCAGATCTTTTCTGCCACACTTGCCAATGATTCCTTGCTATTTTATTGAGAATGAAATATTAAAAAAATAAATCATTGATGAAATCTATGGATTCCCCATGTACCTTTCCTGTGGGAGGAAGACACTCAGCCCTGGAATGACTTTGTTTCTTAGCTGCCTCCAGAACTCCCAGCAAGCAAAAAAATGCTACATGCCACTAATTTCCATGTACTCTGTGCCTCTCTTTAGTATCTGATAAAGCTTCCCAATAAATTTGTGTCCTTGAGCTCATTCTCCATCAATCAGTGTCTGTTCTGTATCTCTGATGTGTTCCCACTGAGACCAAAAAAAAAGAATCCCCTGTCAGGTGCTTGGACTGGAGTCTTGGGGCAAGTTATGCTCAGCTAAGGATAGGATGAGGGGTCCTGGCTACAGACTGGAAGAGGCAGATTTAGAGTAGATATAAGGAAGAAATTTTTCACTGTGAGGGTGGGGAGCACTGGCACAGGGAAATGATGGGTGCCCCCTCCCTGGAAGTGTTCAAGGCTGGATGAGGCTTTGGGCAACATGGTCTAGTGTCCCTGCCCATGGCAGGGGGTTGGAACAAGGTGACCTCTAAGGTCCCTTCCAACCCTGACCATTTTATGATATGATATATGATATGATATATATGATATATGATATGATATATATGATCTATGATATATATTATATATGATATAGGATATAGGATATAGGATATAGGATATAGGATAGGATAGGATAGGATAGGATAGGATAGGATAGGATAGGATAGGAGAGGAGAGGAGAGGAGAGGA
>VZTU01013845.1:0-10051 GCA_013400835.1 Zapornia atra
CAAAAAATATAATGATATGAGGGTAGAGATTTAGAGACATTTATGACAAAATGCAGAGAAATCTTTTCTGAATTGCTGAGTAAGGAATATAACAGATGCTGTTGCCAAACCAAGACTCAAGACTGTAAACAACCAAACAAAATACCCCATAAATTCACATAAAGTTCCAATAAAAATAAAATATTTCAAGAATTTTTCAGACACCTGTATCCAAATAGTCTTCTAACTTCCAAATAATTCCCATAATATTGTCTCAGGACCTTATACCATACTTGAACCACATGGGAACTTGAAGTTATTCTGTTGAATTTACGAAATAGAATTGTCCTATGTAGCAGGCAACTACAGAGTGGAAAAACATTTCTTTGCATAGGCACTACATAATACAGAAGTATCACCACCTCTGCAGTTATGTTACGGTTTAAGACAATAAAAAGCTCCTTATAATTTGGGGATCTATCTTGTTACTTTGCAGTAGCAAACCAGACAGTTATGATTTTTTTTTTCCAGATCTTCTAGTACTCTTTCTGGCTCAAGGACCTTAAAGTTATGCATATGAAGAAAACCTGTTGATAAAAACAACCACCTATTGTGAATAAAGCTAAAAAGGTCTTGTTAAATTTCCATATTCTGACTTTAGTGATGTTTATCTATTAAAAATTGCTTGTCAGCATATAGATTTATAAACACTACACATTTTACAGTGCATGTTGAATTGGGGACTGTCACTGTGAAAACTATGTATGAAAATATATAGGATGTGTACATATGTACAGAAAAAATAATTTCCCATGAATATTTACAGCATGTTTCCTACTCCATTCAGCCAACATCTTGGTACTGAGGCAGTTTGTACAGCACTCCTCTGTCCCATGATAACAATACAAAGCTATACATCCTTACATACTAATGTGCACTTTTTATATATACTATTTTTTATTGTCTTCTCTCCTATTTCAACATTTTAATATTTTACAAACACACATTTCATTATCGTAGTTTAATAATTAAAACCAGAACTGGTGTCATGCCCAATTAATGTGCCCTGGTAGCATGCCCATTAGTTTTTCCATTAGTGAATTCAACAATACTAATGGGATTACTAGCATGGGATGCTAATTGGGCGTGACATAAGAAACTGGCTTACTTCTTAGCATACCCTTGCTAATGATGAAATTAATGAGCATTTTATTAAATGCTGTCTCATCAAAGTGTACTTAGTTAGCGTTAAAATTGTTACAAACGATGCTGCATTCTAAAGATCAGGTGCCTGAATAAGTGGTTCTTCATATTATGTTTGGCAACAGTCTAGAGCATTAACAGTTTTATACATCAGAAACCACATTTATTTGTAACCAATTCAATCTGGGACCACACAACCATATGTGTGAACCTGTGCTTAATTTCAAGGGTAAAAAAAAAAAAGAAAAAAAGAAAGAAAAAAGACCGTGTTGAGGGTTGGGCATGCACTGCATCAGGGGTCTCTCTACATTTTATCCAGAACTACTTGAGTGACTCTGTGATCAAATTCAAATACCCCATCGTGCAATGCCTTGTTACGCATTTTAGAAATCACACATAGGGAATCAAATATGGATTGGTTTTCTGAGCCATACAGTAAATCTTAATTTTCAGTAGTTCTCAGTAATAACTATGTAAATACGAATCTCTGTGGCTCTTCATGCTGATGATTAGACTCGTGCAAATACATAGAGACATCACAAATATGGATCCTCAAAGATATTGCCTAGGTGCCAAATCCTGAATATAACTACACTTCTCCCAGTCAAGTTCTTTCAATGCCCAAACTCCCATGGCTGAAGAGGTGGACAAATACTGAAGTTTACCCATTGCCAAGCAGCAAAGCAAAGTAGAGACTCAGAGATAGGCATTTCTCCATCTTCTTTTTTTGGGAGTAACAGCTCACCTCTGCCTACTGCTTTGACCTCTGCACAAGCCTCGGACAACAAGAAAAGTATTGAGCGTTTCTCCTCTTTTTTCTGTAAAGTTCAGTTCATGGATTGTTTTCTAAAACAGAAGAGCTGGAATCAACTCGTTCCATATTGTGACAAGAATCTTGATACTCTAAACTCAGAAGACTGTCCTAATCACTAAGAAAAATGGTACTCCAGGTTGGGCTTAAAATTCCACTGTTAGTGATTTCACTTTGTATAAAACATCCACAGAGCTTCCCGGGGGACAGGGGGGCAGAGGGGGGAGGAACAAATGATCTGTAGCCGCTGAAAGATGACTATAACTTTAGCTAGAGTTGATTGTGTAGCTCACTAGTGGATTTAAAGGCATAATGGTGAGAAAAACTCCACGGGCAGATGAAGGTTTGCAGACACACTGAGACTGGAGGAAGGTCTATGGAACAATTTGATTATGCAGACAAGACTGAGGAAGACATCTGTTAGTAAGAAACCTCATGCTTCCTGGACCATGAATAGAAACCTGCAAAGAATGACAGCAAAACAATAAGGAAGGAGAAAATGAGCAGCTAGACAACACAAAAGGGAGATAAAAGAGATCACCCGACTACAGCTAAATGAATGGTGGTGTACATGAAGTCAGGAGAAGTATGAATGGGCAGGAAGAAAAGAATTTGAAATTAACACTAAGAGAAGGAAGAAGTTAGGCTGCTGAAGACTCCCCACTAAGAAGGCTTGGCAGGACAATCCCCAGAGCAGATACAACAAAGAGAAAACGCACTGATGATCATGAGCAAAGATACATACAAGGATCCTGAAAGGGACTAAGGGTAAATATAATTAACCTGCGACAGGACACAGCTGGAAGGGAGCACAGAATATTACACCACACGGCTGTAGATAAAAAGGAGCAGACACACAATTGTCATCAAAAAGAACTTTTGCCATTTTTAAGAGGAGGAGGAGAGCACAGAG
This sequence comes from Zapornia atra, assembly GCA_013400835.1. NCBI lineage: Eukaryota > Metazoa > Chordata > Aves > Gruiformes > Rallidae > Zapornia > Zapornia atra. The sequence continues at coordinate 2,907 of VZTU01013845.1, forward strand.
GTAGGGCCATAAATGCTTATCACATATGCCATGACCATAATTAGAGAAAACAATGCATATAATGGGGTTAGGAAACCGCATGATGTCAATAAGTAGTAATTAAAGCATTTGAACACTAATGTAAATTGGGATGCACAAATGAAGTAGTAAGAATTGCTGCTACAGAACATGATACCTGACCTTATAAGACAGGAATAGCAGATAATGGCAAAAATAAATCAACTAAGTAGAAAACATAGAAACACAGGTAAAGACAGTACAGTAGTACAGCAGGGTAAGACCAAAACATTTTGATAACTGAATTTACACAGGAAACAGTTTTTTAAAACAATACGATGAGAAATACATTGATATAGGCAACAGTACCTTACTTCTGAGAAGACACGTGGAATCTCTTCCACGTTATTAATGAGAAATTAAAAAACATTAGCTTTCAAGACAGTATACCAAATATTAAGACCTACACTATTCCTAAATGCCTTCAATGACAGATTTGTTTTTTATTTTTTTCTACAAACAGTCACTGAGACAACACTATAAGCTATTTTAGACTGGTATCTTTAAGATAAAATACGGCAGTGATGATTCTAAAAATCAGCATGGGACAGAGTGTCTGATTCAAATGAAACAAAGATAGACAAAGATGTTTTCATAAACAAGTAATTTGTTAAAATTCATTGTAGTAACTACAGAAAATATTAGCTGAACAGAGAAGTTCTAGGGGCTGACTATGGATGAGACCTGCATATTTTACAGTTAAAAAACAGGGCCTGGATGGGGAGGGGAAGAGAGGAAAAAGAACTAAAAAAAGAAAAGGCCCAAACCAGCCACTCTCCCACCTGTCCCACTCTCTCCCAGTCCCTCAAATATTGTGAATCCAAACAAACACATGTCCTAAGGAATGAGTCCAACCTAGCTGACAAAGCTACTTCAGAAAGACCGAGTCTGCAAGGAGGGCTAGGAATACTACTTGAAGCACTAAAATACCAGTTGAAAGTTACTTGCTCCCATTAAAACAAACAACAACAAAATCCAACTATTACACCTAAGAAAGACCTTACAAAGGAAATAAAAATTCCTTTTCAGTTAAGCGAAGGTTGAAGAGTTAAAACAGAACTAATACCTATTAAAGTGTAGATGAGGGCAACATGAACAATAGTGTTAATCATGATCCCAAAAAATGAAGTACACACTGATTTGGTTTGCAGCACAGAGAAGATGATAAAGTTTGCTTGAAAAGGCAGTGGAAACAATAGGAATTTATATCTTGAGGTCAGAAGCAGATTTAATGTTTTCTAGCACAGGGATCACACATGCACATTGGCCTCTGTGTAGTACTCTGCCTCTTCCAGGTTTTCCAGAGCCGAGGCAGCGCCTCACTGCTGCACCCCACCACCGGATGGTCACAGAGCACCAGTGTCTGCACCATAGCAGAGCTCGGGAAGCAAAGATTAACAACGAATTGTCAAGGCTCTAAATCCCCACCGTTTTATGCCATTAAGCATTTCTGTTCAACCCCCTGGAGCAGCAGACACAATGCCAATCACATAATTAGACACTGAGGCATGACGAAAGATAGGGCTGATAGAGCAACTAGTTCTTCCCGCGACACGGAGGCAGCAGTAACCTTACAAAAGGATGCACATATATGGGTACATATGATAACCACATTCTGCCAATATAATTATAAAATTTGATAGTTACTTCCCGTTTCTTACACATGTGTGAAAAATAACTGAGTTCATAATGCCTTTTTACTCCATGGGATCTTATTTTTAATTTTGTAGAATTTGTTAATATTCCCCTAATTATTTCTGTCTTTGCTATGGTCGTTGTTACTAGAAGTGAGAGACAACTTTCATCACAGGAACGACAACACACTGATTTTAGTAAAGACAAAGTCTTAAGATAATAATTGACAGAAATTATATAAGGGACCTTTTATCAGTAGGGATAGAGTTAATTTTCTTCCTAGCAGCAGTTGTAGTTCTGTGGTTTGGACATAGGATGAGAATAATGCTGTTAATGCACTGATTTTTTTGTTGTTGCTGCACAGTATTTAGACCAAGTCAACTATTTTCAGCTTCTCACACTGCCCTGCAAGTGAGGGGTTGGGGATCCACAAGAAGTTGGGAGAGGACACAGTTAGGACAGCTGAACCCAACTGGACAAAGGGATATTTCATACCACATGATGTCATGCTTAGTAACTTTGTAATTTCCTGCAAGTGTAACTTGGGGGAAGCTGGCCAGGGGACCAGACTGTGATTGAAGAACTATCTGGGTATCAGTGGCATTCAGGTAATGAGAAATTGTGCTGTGCATCTCTTTTATATATTCTTTTATCATCTTTAAGATTATTCTCTTCTTTTTCTGTCATATTAAACAGTCTTTATCTCAACCCATAAGTTTTACTTTTTTTCTCCCCTCCCCTATTCTTTGCCTCATCCCACTGGGGTGAGGTCATTGAACAGCTGCCAGGTTAAACCACAAGAACCTTTATTTGCTAATTCAGAAACTAAGTCTGCCACCCCCTCTGGAATGTTGTACTTTAAGCAGTGTTTGGTGACTCTGACAAAAAACCCCAACCTGCAAAAATAAAGTTGTGAATTATGTCAAGCATAACAAAAAAGCTTCAGTGTTTCAGTTTTTCTCTCATCAAGATGTGACATATTGTGATATAGTAATATAAACTATTTTTTACAGGATTCTGTCTTTTGTTGTACCTGTGGATCAAAAAGGAAGTAAGGACGACCATTCCTCAGTTGAAGCACAATGCATTCCTCTTGATTTCCAGGTGATGCAGAGAAAAAAATCAAACCATCAGGTTCCTGGGTTCTAAATTTCACTTTAATACCTGGTTAGAAAAAAGCAGCAGATGGTTAATGCCAAAAAATGGTTCTTATGCATTCTCACAGTGTAACTACAAACAAAAAGCTGCTTAGAAACACTTTAACAAGTCAAAATCATGGAAGTTCACCCATGCAGGAGAAATTTTAATAATCCATCCTAAATCAGCCTTTGAGAGAAATGTCTGTGCTTTCAGAGCCCTTACTCATCTGGAAAAAAAGATACGCAATTGTGACTTAGGATGTTCAGTAACTTCTTGCTTAAAAACAATGTAAGTCAAATACTAGCCTACTCTAAGAGTTGATGTTTTACATGTGGATTTCCACTTTAACATTTCAATTAATAAAGTAGGCATGACATTCTGCATGGAAGGATTCCTATGAGAATGTTGGGGGCTTGGTTCTAAAAGACACAGAAAGATAAATACACAATTATATGTATATGTATATTTTCTTTTATAAATACATATATCAAAGTGTGCAAAGAACACCTGAAAAGAACAAGTTTTAACAAAAATCGGACATAACCCAAGAAATAATTGACGAACTAAGTTTATATATAATTTCCAGATCATTATCAGTAGTCCTCCATTTCACTTATGATAAAATATTGTTTAAGCATATGAAATGTCATTCAAGTGATAGACAGGGGGGAAAAAGTAGTTTTTTTAACATTACTTTTTACCACAAATAAAAAAATCAAAAAAACACGCTACTTAAACAGCTTTTATGTATTGGGATACTGTTGTCCACAGTATAAACTAATTCAGCAACTATCTATGGCCTCATTAATAAAACAACTCATAAATTATGCATCAGGTTTCTAGAAGCATAACTATGAATAAGCAAGTTTTGGATAGACACCAATCTTCTATAAAACCTTGTTTTTAAGCTATCTCATGGAACATCATCTTACAGAAACAAATTGAATTACAAAACCATAAGCCTAATTTGGCTCAACTTTTCTAACATGCAAATCCAGGTACCGCAAGCTGGGTCTGTGGTGGAGCCATGCCTTAGCTGTACTAACATTTTTGCAAATTGAAGTAGAAAAGCAGCACTAGCAATGTCTACCTATCTTACACACTTTCATGATGTTTCTGTACAAAGTGATTTTGACACAACAGGGTAAGCTATTGGGTTTTACCCAACTCCATCAAACTAATCAGTCTTTTCACACACATTTTCTTATATTAGGTAGAAAAGAGCTTTTCTTGTACACAGGTTCTACATTTAAAAAAAAAAACCAAACACCTAATTCTGATGCCCATTCTTGCTTTTCAATTACCGATACCCACAAGAAATATCCTTTGACCTTAAATTTCCTAACCATGTTTTCATGCAAATCACATGATGTACTCACAGATAGGAAACATATTCTCAAGTCAATGACAATTAGCCATGCTTTTAAAATACCTGCAAAAAGGAGCTGTACAGAAGAAACGCCGAGCAGCTAAAAAACCTCAACAGTGTCCATTATTAAGGAAAAGCATGCCTGGCTCAGAAATGGCCACTACTGCTGTCATAATAGAAAATATAAATTAAATTATTTTTAACTGTAATATTGCATTAATTCTGAAAGTTTTCAAATGTTATACAGAAGCTTGCCTTCTTTTGATATCAAAGAGGGTTACAACCCTTAATTCCTGCCTGTAGAGCTGCCACAGCTTCATATAAAGCATCGAGGAGTCAACAACCATCTTTCTCACTCACAGCTCATGCAGCAAATTCTTCTAAATTCCTTTGTCATCTATTAAATAATTCAGAAAAGGATTCTATCTCTTTAAGTTCATGTATCTGGAGTTTGCCATTAGATGAGGAAGTTTGTATAAACTAGCTCTAAATAAGTATTCTTCATACCTCAATGTTAGTAGTCTCCTGTGTTTCTATAAGCGAGTAAAAAGAAGGTACCAAATATTAAGCAAATTTCTGTGCCATAAATACTATTTCCACTGCAAGATACAATCTCACTAAATTAATATTTTTCTCTGGGACATGCAAATTTGAAAAAAAACCCCAACCAAACCAAAACAAACAAAAAAACCACCAACCCCCATCAATACAAAAAACCAACCTGAAAGGATTTCTTAAATCCAGGTTGAGCCTGATGTTCAAAACAAAAGAAAAGCCAGAAATTCCATAGAAGTCTCATAACAGCCAGGTACATGTTGTTCAGTAAAGTTCAGTACTTTCTCTGCCCTTCTGACACTGAGCACATTTGAAAACGGATTGTACTTAACCTGAACATGGGAAGCTTTCTTCCAAAAAGTCTGAAAACTTTCACTGAATTTTTAAATTGTGCTGAATCACCAGAAAACAATTTCAATTTATTTTGGGGTTGGGGGGAGGTTTCGCAAGAAAGTTTCTCAAAGACTTGTGCCAACTATTTCAGCATGCCTGCCTCAACCCATACCTTTAGTGTTAAATACAATAGATAAAAGAGAATGAGGAATAAAACAGTGACACTACTTCTGTAGTTTTTCACATACAGAGACTCTGCACTTCAGTCACACTACCTAAGCTACTAAAATCTTGGATGGAAAACATGACCATCTGTGGGGCATAGCATGAAGGTACTTTTAATCAACTGAAACTTGAATTGCAACTGAAGAATTCACCTAACAGGTCTGTTTGTGTGACAAAAATGATTGGTCCACAAGGAGTTGTTATCATTTCTGGGGTAAAAAATCAACAGGAAATTCTACTACAAATTAAACATTAATGTATGTCATTACAGCAGCAATTGGAGAAGATGTCAGAATTCCTTTAATTATAAATAATTTTGTCAATTTCCCTAATTGAATTTCTTTCATTATAACAGCATTGTGCAAAACATGATACAAATATTGTGTATAGTGAACATAAAAGACAAAAAATACACAGTATTAAAAGGACAGGAAAAATAAATTACTATTATTACAAATGGTTTAAAGAACCCCAAATTGGTTTAGGATAGACTAATTTCTGTCAGGATGTAGATACTTTCAACATACGCAGTAGGGGATTGTGATTAGGGTTTTTTTATCCTCATTCCAAAAATGCCACATTCTGGTCATTAGAGGAATGAGGGTGTGAGTGACCAATGCAGGATTTTAAAGGCATGCACCCAAAAAGCAATATCAGCATGCTACCCTGAGAATGCACACAGTTTTGAGAACTCCCTCTAGTACCAGGTTAATATTAAAAGTAAAGATATACTATTAGAATGATGTCAGATGAGTCAGAACCCAGTGTTTTGTCTGATACAGAAAATGCCAACTCTTGTTCTCCCTCATCTAAGTTTAGCAAGTCTGAGAACTTTGGCAGCATTTCAGATTCAGCCTGAGATTCATGTCTGGATTCAGGCTCTTCTGATGCAATTCAATATAACTAGCAAGATGTGCACAAAAGCATTTAACAGGCAAGAATGTACTCTTAGGAGGCTGGCTGTGTTTTTTGCTTAAAGCAAGTTTACAAAGCACATGGGATTATTTTGGCTTTAGGAGACCCAGTAGGTAGTTGGGGGGAAAAAATAAATTAGAGCAGCTCCAAGATTAGCATAACGTATACTAATAATTTACAACTATGACAGCAATAAAATTCACTTCTGAATAATGCTAAACAATTTTTTTTCAAAATAAAAGGTTTGATTAGTGTTTGACCAAGAAACTTTATTCACTCAGACTAAAGAGGTTTTACTTCCAATGAAACATATTTCTAATTTAATGGCATTTAATTTAGGGTTTGGTTTGTTGGGTTTATTTAATAAATCAGTATTTCCAAATACAAAAACATTCGCATTACTCAAATATGCCATCTGACTTCATGATATTTTTGGGAAGAGGATTTGAGGGGAGAATGTAGGCAGAGGAGCAAAGTAATTGAAGAGAACTTTTATAATAACAGCTGAGAGACCTGCTGAGAAATAATCTCTTTGTCCCATGGACTCAGCTAAAACACCTGTGAAGTACCTTTCTCTACAACTGGGTGTTCAGAATCCAGGTCAAAATAGCCAGGAAATATTAGAGTCATTGAATACCTAGAAGTTGCTACAAGTCTCAAACATCCCATGCATCTTCACTAAAACCCATGTATAGTAACCACATGAACAAATCTGTCCAAAAGTGTAAAGAATAGCCACATAAATGTATTTCTAACCTGAATGCAGTCAGCAAGAATAATAATAGTTTAATTTTCATAAATACATCAAATCCCAACCCATACACATAAAATTAAAAAATACAAATATGAATGGGATACTGTAGCATATTACAAACATTTTCGTTGTGGACTTAGGAAATCATAACAGGAAAACAGT
>VZTU01013848.1:0-11389 GCA_013400835.1 Zapornia atra
GAGAATCTCCATCCTTTATTGCATGTAGGGGAAACACGGTGACAAACGATGAAGAGAAGTCTGAGGTACTTAATGTCCTTTTTGCCTCAGTCTTTAACAATAACATCTGTTGATCTCTGGATATGCATCCCCCTTATCTGGGAGACAGGGAGCAAAATGAAGCCCTCAGAATCCAAGGGGAAATGGCTTTTATGTTGTTACTTCATTTTTGTACCTAATTAGTGAATGGCACATATAAGTCTGCCACATATTAATCTCTTGGAAGATAGCAACAGCAGCTATCCTACCTGGTCATATTTTGACAGCAGCATTTCTTTCACGTGGGATGAAAGAGGAATATCACGCAACACACATAGCACAGGAGATCAAGCAGAACACAGCAACAGTTTCAAAAGGGAGAGGTTTTTTATTTGGCATTCATTATACATGCCTGACAGATAACCTGTCAGAAAAGGAGAGAAAATACCTTTTCTCTGACTGCGCTTTCTATTAAAACCAGAAGAAGCCTTTGGGAGCACTTTCCTGTGGAGTGTTGTGGCAAGTTTCGTGTGGTATGATCAATGACAGTCTCTACCTGTGGCTTTTAAAATAATTGAATAATTTTTAAAAAATAGTTAAAATATTTTGATCGTCTGTTCTGTGTCTCACTACACTCAGTTTTGAGTTGCTCTTTTCACTCTGCCATTTAATTACTCACCCAGATTTCCTAAAGCTAGGCTATAAATGGCCAGGAAGAAGTCTAAGAAGTAGTGGTTGTCACACTGACACTAAAATAGCAAGGAGGTTAAAAGATAGAAAATTAATTTAAGGAACTGAGTACCCCACAGGGATCAAGGATTAAGGATATGCCGGTGGTCCATTCTGAGTGCATTGCACGACACTGAGCAGTCATTAAAGGGAGAAGAAAAATATTTGTAGTTCCAAACTCCACAATTGTTCTGTTCTTAGCTATGTGCATGGCCCCAGAATCAAATTCCCAGGGTACAAGAGATGCAGCCTTAAATATTCTCTTCCATAATTTTATACTATACAGGTAGCTCCACATTGTGAACACTGTGCGTTTAGCTGAATGAGTACTGGGTGCCCAACTCTATTGCCTATGAAAGCTGGATCAAAACTAGCTCTGTGGTGACTCCTCACCTCGTAACTGCAGATAGATGTACACAGGGCTTCCCCACTCCCATCTTCAGTAAACTGGAGTCTTAAATGAAAGCTCCAAAGCTGCAGAGTGAAGTGTTGGTATGATTAAACAAGGACCTTTTCACTGTATTGTGAATTCAATAAAAATGTTGAGAATAATAACCCCGGGCACTTCCCCCCGTTGGATTTAATATAAGGTAGCATCTGAATAACACTCAGTTTGGAGGAAGGAAGAAGATGTTGACCTGCATATTGACATCAGCCATCACCTTGCACTTGCTTTGTTACTTGATGGTTGCCGAGTGCATAGTCATTTAGACAGGGAATTCACATACCTTCTAACTTTGTTTTGTCAATGCTCACTCACCAAAGCTATGACTCCTCAGTCTTTTTCTGTAAACATTGTTTCACATGCTCTGATTTCTACTCAGTGTTGACCACTGCCAAAAGAAATCTCTCTAGCCCTCAAAAAGTATTACTCCAAACATCTGAACATTTCCTACACATATACAATTACTAGATAACTACATCTGAACTGATTGATCTGGAAAAAAAAACAGAAACAAACCTGTGTCTTCACAGATTTACCCTCTTCTCATGTTAATTTGCTGAAAATTACAGATCAAAAGAAAGAACTATCACAAAAAATTAATTGTAAAAACATTCACTCCAATGTCAGCCACTGGACTACAGACTGTAAATTTAAGTTTGATTAGACTTGACTGGAGTGTGCTTAAGAGAGTGATCCTTTTAGAGACGGACATAGAGAACAGCATTTGCGTTAACTATCAGACAAAAAAATACAGCCAGTAGCATTCTATTATTGACTGCATGAAACCAGGACAAAACCTGCTTGCTAAAGTATATTTATTTTAAGCCATACTCTCATCACTAAACAGTCTTAAAGAGTCAGGAAGAGTCAGAGACATCATACTTGAGTATGTTTCCTTTCCTTGAAGGCTCATAAGGTAGCTCCCCATCCCCATTCAGTTATCACTATAAATTGTTCTTATAATTGGCTTTTCTTGAACTGTCAGTAATTTGAAAAAGAACAATTAAGCAATCTTGTACTCAACTGGGGATAAATTTAACTACACTTCTAGAAACTCTGGGTAACCACAAGTTTAGTCCCCATATCCAAAGATTTTTTCCAAGGTAAATATTCTGTTGCAGTAATTTCAGCCACAAAACATATTCAATGCATTCATGAATAAAGAACAAAAAACTTTAAATAATTAAATGAAACCCTCAGGGGAAAAAAGCAAAGAGGAGAAAGTGGTAAAGAAAAACCTCTTTGGAATGAAACTTTGATCCTGAGCTGAAAAATGAACTGTTGCTCCACTAAAAGATGATTTTTCTTCTGCTTAATGGCAGTGGAAAAAGCCTTCACTTCCCATATCCAGAGAAACCTCGTTACTTCACTATGCTACATACAGCAGTTATCTTCACAAATGTATAGATTTGTGACATAAATTTGCCATGGCTGAGCAAAGTGGATTTTTGTACAGCTGTGCACAGTACATCTCTGTCATGTTTGGTGCTTTGTTCTCAGCTCCTAGGACTATCTTTTATGTATGGCACCTATCCATTAAAACATTACTTTTGACATGTTGTCATCAGTAGGAAAAACAGTTACAAACAGGATTCACATTTCTGTTTTTCATTCACAAGCCTGTTTCTGTCAGAATTAGAAAGATGCAAACTCTGCAATTTGATGCTAAATGTCATATTTACCCAAGTCTTCTCATGCTTAACTTGGGTTTCTGTCACAGTGTTGTGTTTTTTGTGGTGGGGTTCTGGTGTAGAGTTGTCCCCCTGCAGCCCAGAGATTGCAGCCCTTGGAGAGACCCCACGCTGGAGCGGGTGGAAACATACAGAAGACACTGTCACCTGTGTTGGAGCAGCCTTTGCCAACACTCGCAGCCCATGGAGAGAGACAGAGACAGAGATGAGCAAGAAAGAGAGATCCACACCAGAGCAGGTTTGCTGGGGGGGAAGGGGACTGGCAGGGAAGAGGGATGTGTTGTTACTCAATGGAGGAACAGGCTGGAGCAGTCCGGGCCTGAGAGACTGAGAGACATTCTGTGATTTATTACTGCACCCCATAGAAGTGACCCATGCTGGGGCAGCTGGTGAAGAGCTGAAGCTCCGTAGGAAGGGACTCACATTGAAGAAGTTTGTGGAGGACTATCTCCTGTGGGTGGGAGCAGGGGAAGGGTGTGAGGAATGGCTCCCTGGTTGAGAAGGAAAACAGCTCATGAAGAACTGACCGAAACCCCCGTTCCCCTACCCTGCCGTGCCACTCTGGGGTGGGAGGAAATGAGAGAAATCGTGACTAAAATTAAGTCTGCTAAGAAGGGAGGGGTAGGTGAAAATGTTTTAAGGTTGAACTTCTCATTATCTGACTCTGGTGTCACTGGGTGTACAGTGTAGTGTAATAGATGATATGTTTCTTTCCTTTATTCCGTGTTGAGTCTGTTTTGCCCTTGACACTGATTGCAGAATGATCTCTCCCTGTCCTTATCTTGACTCCTAAGCCTCTCAATGTATATTTTCTCCCCTGTGCAGCTGAAAAGGGGAGTGATAGAGTGACTTTGGTGGGCATCTGTCCTGCAGCCAGAGTCAAACCCCAGCCGGAGTCAAACCACCATGCACATCCGTAAAATATGTTCTGTTAAATCAATGCCTGATGAAAGGAAAAAATTAAGTGTTTTTTCATGGTTGTGTTGCAATTGCCAGTGTGTCTGTTTCCAGGGCTTCCTACTTCATCAGTAGCTCACTGTCTGAATCAGATAGTGGGAAGAAATGTGCTGGGGTTGTTTAACTGATTTTTTTTTCTTTATATACCCTTTTTTTAATAGCTGGCCAAGTTACACAGATGGGAGTGAGCAAGGTGCATGGCTTGAATTTAGTAATGGAAGGGGTGTGTCTGTACAGTATTAACTTCTTCATCTTTCTTTAAAATGTAATCTCCATTTATATCTCAGACCACAGGACACTGTTATTAGAGAGTGGAGATGGGAGAAGTCCATCCATCAATATTAACTTATGGCCATGTAAGCACTTGATGTTTACTGTCAAGGCTGAAGGTAGAATTTTAGGGCAGGAACTTTTTCATACAAGACCATCCTATAAACCTTTAATCTGGGGCTTTGTATGCAGCATAGAGTAAGGAGTATTACCTTTCATATTAAGCTCTAGATAAATATCTACATACTATCTATACACTAGACACACAGGGCACTGAGAGCAAAACACTGGTTTTGTTTCCACAGCTATTGGCTCTTGTCCACTCTCTGCTAGGATTCTTTATAAATCAGCTATTAAAACAGTGATCCTATAGCCATTACTTATTGTAGGATTTTTGTCTCTGGCATTTTCTGAAGTTGCTATGACCTGCTGTTGAATTTTTTAAGGAAAGACAACTTCTTTTGTCCTGTCTGGTGTTTGCTTAATCTGTAAAAGATTTGCATGGGCATTTTACTAAAAAAATATTGCTTCTTAGTCAATTATATAATTTGAATTAACCACTTGCAATGTTAAGTAAAAAAAAAAACTACAAATAATCAAACATCTATGTACTTCCAGAGGCTTCCAGTATCTGGCTGAAAACATAGGAAACAGTGCAAACCAGAAGAGAGACAGATTTTGATTATTCAGACCTTTAATGTAAGCTCTCAGAGGTCCAGTATTAAAATGTGTTAGTTCAGACTCAGGTGCATGTATAAAGGTTAGCATTTTCGTTCCGATGGCTGAGATCTTTAATCTTCAAGGACGTCTCATTTCAGAAAACATCCCAATATGCCAGATGGTAGAAATACCATGAAAGCAGAGGGAATTTGGAGATTTCAAATGGAAATTGAAGTGTCTTCCTGTGGGAAAAAAATCGTGTTACGTATCTGACTCACTGCTTTGTTGAGGGGGAAAAGAAAAATAAAAATTTAAAAAGTAGTAACAAGTTGAGAACGTTTAGATATTTATATATTTTTAAGGCTATTTGCCATAAGGAAATGAATGGTAACATGAAAAGAAACCTTCATTTGGTACAGCCAGAAATATGCATGCATTTGATGCCTCATGGCATATATTCACTACAATCCAATTTAGCATGGCAATAATAACTAACCACACAGTAACAGTAATTGCTGTTAGGCTTCTACTTAACATTTGAAATTAGGAAACAATGAGTGACTATTGCATATACTATCTAGAGGTAGTGCAAGATTATTTGACAAAGTCTGGATATTGTAGCATTATTAACACACTGGCAGCTAAACTACACAAGCACAAAGTCTGCCTGTAATAAGAAACATTTGCTTTGTTCCGTGTGGTTTGGAAATACACCAAATCAAAATTATATGAACAGGTAACACCAAAGCAAGCAAACAAGGTAATATATCTGGAAAAGTAACTTTTTAGCTCTTTTTTGTAAAACAGCCCAAACCTCAGCAAAAAAAGACAAGAACAAAGCACAGTTCAGCCCTTTCATGAGCAATTAAAATTCTCTACCATGTAGTGCTTTGATGCAGTCATTCAGACTCAGAACAAACTCCATCAAGATTCTGTTTAGTTATTTTTCAAAGCTTTAAAACTGAATTTCTGACTAGATCTGAAAACCTTTAATCATCTACATCTAATCTACAAGTTTTGTACAGAATTTAAAAAACAAAAAGGATTACTGCTGAAGTAACCAAGACAGCTTCTGCATACCTTTTATAATCTAACATCTATGTGCCATCTTCCAGGCATCCTGTAAGGCTCCTCCAACACATAGCCCTACCCTGCAAATTGTGCTGCTTATCACCTGTTTTGTATATTCTAAGTACTGTTATTTTCCTCCTTCTTCTGCTGTCCTAATAAACTCTCTTAAAATGAGCTTTATCTTTTTCTTCTGATTCTCTTCCAGATCTTCATCAAGTTCTGAGCTTCAGTGAAAAAATGGCAGACTGACCCTGAGGTATAGTATGATGTCTCTCCAGCACAGACTTAGACCTCTAAGTCTTTGGGTCAGTTCTCACTGTGTCAGCCAAGATGACAATGATCACAGGATCTCCCAATCTTTTTCTACAATCCATTGCCTGCCAGCAGCCTTGGGCTAGTAGGTATCTATGATACTCTGACTGATGGAAGAAAGCCCAAGCTTGCTTTTATTAGCATGTCCCCCACCATCCCCTTTCCAAAATCAACAAAGGAATCAGCGAAGAAGTAGAAAGATGTGTCATGCCAATTTATAGAAACGATTTTGGCATGAACTTCATTATGTTGTTTATAAAATGCCAATGACGCCAATGCATTTTACTACCATGAGTCCATCCAAACCATTTACACCAGGCTACTGCTATGTCTTTTCACTTAGCAACAGCTGTCCTCATTTTTGGCTTCTTACAAATATCAGAGCTTGAGACTTCAATAAGTAAAACCATATGCTGTAGGACTATTTAGTCTTATTGCTATTCATAAAAGTAAAACCAGAAATACAGAAACACTTCTGTCCCAGTCTGACCACTTACAGAAGCTGATGTTTTTGTGGCCATATGGAAGATTATCATAGGGTAGCACTGGCCCTAAAACCACATAGCCAGAGCAGTATTGTGTTGTAGTTGCTACTTCACCTGAAAAATACACTCTAGTATTATAAACTACCAGCTCAGAATAGTAAGACTTTGTACTTGTACTTGCAATGGGAAAATAGATGAGTGTGCATGACCGCTTAAGTTCTGTCTCCCTTCCTCTACTGCCTCTGCACCATAGTGTTGCCAAAATTAATTACCATCGTTCTGCTAGGCTAAGCAGCACTGAAATGAAAAAAAAACCAACACCAAAACCAAACCCAAAACCAAACAAAAAACAAACCCCCCAAAACCCCCAAAAGCCTCAAATTTTGGCATGTTACTGGAATTTCAGGATGTCTTGATGTTCGTGAAGTTCTGGCTGGGATAGACTTAATTTTCTTTATAGCAACTCATGTGGTGCTGTGCTTTGAACTTGTAACCAAATCAATGACGGTAACACCACAGTGTTTCAGCTATTACTTGCACAATGTCAAGGCACTTGCTCTGACTCTCCAATAAGCAGGCTGTGGCTGGGCAAGGGACTGGAAGGGGACACAGCTGACACAGCTGACCCAAACAAACTGAAGAGATACTCATTACTGTATGACATCATGATCAGTAAGGGAGAGAGTGTCTGTGTATTTTAGGTAGGTATTGCTTGGAGATTGCTTGTGCACCAATCTGCTTGTGGAAGGTGGTGAGTGATTACTTTTTTATCACTTGTTTTCTTTTGTTTTGCTTTGTTGGGTTTTTTAAAAATGTTTTACTTTCTTCTTTCTCTTTCCTTTGCATATTATGTCTTTCTCTTGACCCGTGAGTTTTCTGTCTTTTGCTCTTTATAGTGTCTCTGTTGTCTAAGTGTGAGGAGGGAACAATCATCTGCGTGACGTTTATATGTTGTCTGGGGTCAACTCACCACACATAATGTGTGCAGATTGCTTACTCTGGAATAGGAAGGATAAAATTCATTTTTGCACAAAATTTTTCAACTTTTTTATATAGATTTAGAGGAGAATTTAAGAAGGAAAGTGAGAATAGTATCCTCCCCAAAACCAAAAGCCAACAACAGGAATTTACAAATGATAGAGAAAAGCTTTTCCTGGAAATTGACTCCTCCCTCTACGATCACTAGCCATAGACGGTAGTAGTAGTAGCAAGCAAAACTCAATATTATTACCAATTCAGTGTTTCTGAGAGGACTAGTTACAGTTTCTTTTATATTAGGCTTTCCGGTAAGTTTAAAAAAAAAAAAATCTATACCACTGACTATAAACTGAGTAGCTCATTGAGATTTTCATGTTCTACAGTGTCTGTAAATATGGTAATTTTAACATTTGCCACGTCTGTTTCTTCCAGAAACGATACTCCTGTTCAGCCTACCACTTCTGACATTTTTCTTCATTTTATAGCGGTAAGTAGTAACCTGGAAGTGCTTTCCCCAGGCCCCTGGTGACAAGAATTCATAATCTTAATTGCCAAAAATTACTAGCTGCAAGGAGTTTTATCTAACAAAGCTGCTCTGTGGCTTCCTCAAGACAACATAGTACCATTTATATCCCAAGCAAGCACTTAAGTATGTAAATAGGAAGAAGCTCAAAGTATAATTAATATTTTAAAAATAAAATGTCAGGCTCAGCTAAACAGTTTTTCAACGTCAGTCTTTTTCTTTTTTTGTTAAATGACATTTTCCTCAGAGAAATGTGTTCTGGGACTTAACTGAGCAATTTTCAATTGATCAGAGCTAAGTATTTTATTCCAAAGTGCGAAGAACTTCAGAGCTATGTAATACTCAGATCTAGAATGTGGGAAAATACCACTTCACTAATAAACATCTGATCATGTAGAATCATGTGTGATTTCAGCTTTTTTAAAGAACACATAAGCATGGGGAAAAAACAAACCAAAACCAATAAACACCAAACCAAAATAAACTAAAACCAACAAGAGATAAAGGAAAACATGGTGGGAGAAACTGTTACAAGATGTAGAAAATAAAGAACTGCCCACTAAACATCTGTAAATGAAGTACATGATAAAACCAAAAGAAATAAAAGTTCTTTCTGTTGTTGTATGTCAATAATGACAATGATAATATACTCCCAAGTTACCCCACTGGTTTTTTAGCTTCCCTTACAGAGCAGGAAACTGCAGAGATCTTAACTGAGGTATCTGACTTCCTGTACAAGGGAAGAAATCCTGTAGTAGAGTTGGACTTGATGACTTTAAAGTTCTTTTCTAACCATATCACTTCTATTATTCTACGAAGATAAATGCAGTCTTGGTGTGAAGTCCTAGATTTCAGATACAAAATTAGATTTTCTACTAAAAAATGTGGGAAAAACAATCTATTTCATAGAGAGTAAGACAGTTGCATTAACTTGAATAATTTTATATTTTTTTCCTAGCAATAGTACACTAAAATTATGATATCATGTAAAGTGAAAATTTACAAATGACAATGCTTCAGAGATTTGTTTTGCCCCTCAAAAAAACCAAAAAAAACCCCAACAAACACAGAAGCTCTATGAATGGTAATGAAGCATTCCGTCCTTCTTGTATGCTTGTAGTTAAATTATCAGTCTCATTTAAAAATTCATATAAAAAAAATCCTTCTGATATAAAATACAGTAGAATTAGAGAAAAGCCAAATGATCATCTAGCATGAACGATGAATCAATATAGTCAAAGACCCAAAAAACTGTCAAACTGAATAATGGCAAGTGGAGGAATAGTTTGCTCTCTTGTAATCAAATTTTTCTAAGGTTTTAAATACCTTGTCCTTTCCTAGGACCAATTGATAACTGTATGAATGGGGGCTAATCTCTAGTTTTAAGCATCTCTATTTATCAATGGTCCATTTAGATATAATGTTATTTTTTAACACATATTTTGAGAGCACTTAAATTCAACTGTCAAATAAACCAAATAGAGCCATATACTGTAAAACATAAAAGTGATAGATTACACACTAACAATCTCCTCTTAGTGTTTACAAAGTGCTTTGAGAGTGTGGGAGACATTAAGACCAGTTACAGTCAAAGGTGCTTGCTTGCAGATAAAAGCACTACAACTCAGGTGAACAGAGGAAGAAAGGTCTTATTGCCAGTGAATTGTATATTGCAGAGCAAATGGCATTGGCAGTTTCCTGAGAAGTCAGGTTCACCACAAAAGTAGGAGCAAGTATGTCTCCTTAGAAGCTGGTGCAGGAGCCAGATACTGTTAGTAGGCTTACCACACACCCCAGGATCCCTCTATGTGTCCTCTCTGTTGTATTTCCAGCAGACATCTGGCAAGTTGAAGTCCCCCAGGAGAACAAGGGACAATGATCTCAGTTGCTTATAGTCTTTTTATCGTGTTTTAAGAGGTCTGTAACAGCATCCCACTGTGATGTCTACCTCCTTGGACTCCCCCCTTATTCAGGTCCATAGACACTTGACCCTTTCTTTCATCCCTGTCATCAAGCCCTAGACAGTCAAAACACTCTCTAGCACACCACCTCTCCTTCCTTGCCTGTCCCTTCTGAAGAGCTTCTGGCCAACCATTGCAGCACTCCAGTTGTGCAAGTCATCCCATCGTGTTTCTGTGATTGCAACTACATGATAGTTTTCCAGCTGCACAATGGTTTACAGCTCCTTGTTTGTTGTCCATGCTGCGTGCATTGGTGTAGATACACGTCAGTTGGGCTACTGGTCCTGCCACCCTTTTTGAGGGCTTAAGCCTTAATTCCTATGTGACTCTTTTCAGGCATTTCTATGGTTTCTAACACATCAATAACCCTTGTGTCATTGCTGCTGCATGGATCTCCATCCCCATCTCCCCGGAGAAGGCACACTGAAGGACCTCACTATCACACTATCTCTCAGATATTGGTGGACTGCTTCCAAGCTTATCTCTAGAAAGACTTTTTTTATTCCTCTTCAAATCTAGTTTTACCAATGATCCCTGCTAAATCCTGTGCAAAATTCCTTTTCACTCTTTGAAAGGGTAGTACCCCATCTGTCAACAGCAGGTCTGGTGTTGCACAGATGTGTCCATTATTAAAAAACCCAAAATTTTGCTAGTGACACCAGGCTTAGAACCAGGTATTGATCTGCTCACTCCTGCTGTTCCAACATAATTTCCTATAACTGGCAGCATAAAGGAAAAAAAACACTTGTGCCTCACTTAACCAGTTACCCCAAGGTCCTGAAGTAGTGATTTCCTTGTTGCCTACCAGATGACTCAATAATGGATAACAATCTAAAGCCATGCCAAGGGTAGGCAGCTTTTCCTTCATATCTTTAACCTGGACCCCAGGGAAAGACCAGACTTCGGTCAGAGGTGGGTCCCATCCACATATTGGACCTTCTGTTCTCTTCAGAATGTATTCTCCTATGATAATGACTAATCTTTTTTCCTTAATGGAGCACTTTTGATACATGCTGTAGGCCATCTTAACCTCAATGATACCTCCAAGGTGGATGAACTATACCATCCTCATTATACTTCAGTTCCACTTGCAGAGCCTTGTACCTATTCGGCAAGGGCACCTGGGAAGGCTGAGAGATTTGGCCCTGTTCAGCCTGGAGAAGAGAAGGCTCCAGGAGGGAGCTTATAGCAGCCTTCCAATACCTGAAAGAAAGCTGGGGAAGAACTGTTCACAAAAGCATGTAGCACTAGGATGAGGCATAATAATTGTAAACTAGAAAAGGGGAAAT